>CABFOW010002203.1:45218-110511 GCA_902141385.1 Timema californicum
GGGGGGTGTTTCCCCCCCCCCCCCCCGTCACTCTTTCGACATTGTGTGCAGGTGTCAAGGAGATACCAACACACTTACTTGCTGAAGATGATATCAATGGACTTGAAATACCTCCCACGCTTATTTTCCCCACTGGGCAAGTTGAATATAAGCTTGTACTCAGCATGGAGCTATTACGCTTTGATGCTATTAGGATATAGGAACTTACAACATGTAAGTGTACATTATGTTATATAAGTTTTTGTTTTTATTAATAATAATAATAATAATAATAATACAGGAATACTGAGAAACGACTCCAACTCTTGCCAAATTATGTAGGGATTCATATTAAATTGCTTGGGCATATTTATTTATTGGTATTATTATTATTATAATTATTGCTGGTGACGCTGGAGAGGATGGACGTGTGTTGCCGGTAGCTCCACAGTCTTTTGATTCCCCTGTGCGAGTCATGACTTCTAACTGTGAAAATTGTTATACAATAATTAAGAACGAGCATTCAGTAAAATGTTTCAGTTGTGCAAGATATTTTCATTTCGGTGACTGTTCTGGAATTAGTTTTAACACCTATAAAGCCAAGTCGAAGAACCTCAAAAGAGCTTGGCGCTGTAAAGAGTGTCGCTCAGTGAATGCGTGTACTTCCGCCGAAAAAGACAATGTGGATCTGGTGAGTGTAAGTGACATATCATCTAGTGATCAAGTCATTTCCCTACTCAAGCAGCTTAACACCAAACCAGCAAAACTGCCAGAATCAGTCAATTTTGTCTCTGCTAAAAATTATGACATTTTAAAACAAATAAGTAGCTGCCTAACGAAAATTGCATCACTTAAATCATAAGTGAGCAATTTCAAAACCATAAAACAATCTTTTTCTGAGAAAAATGTATTTCTTGAAAATAAAATAAACTCTCTGGAACAATACACCAGAAGAAGAAGAAGAAGGCTCAATACTATGACCTATTCTATATATAATTTACATCAATACCATCAAAAGACAAGTAAAGCATGGACACATCTACCTATATGCAGATGACACCGCGGTACTGACTATTCATGAAAACCTCTAAATAGTAGAATACAACCTGCAACAAGACTACAATGAGATACAAATATGGACTCATGATCATCGTTTAATAATAAATGCAAAGAAAAATATATATATCTGTCCTCCTAAAATGCTACATGCAAGAGTCAATATTACGCATCACAGCTATAATTGTTTGCACAACTGGCCACAAACATGTTGTGACTGTATCTAAAAACTGGACGCAACAGAGTCATATTTACCTTGGACTTATAATTGATAAACATCATAAATGGGACAGGCACATACAAAAACTTGAGAACAAACTAAAAGGATTGACATATGTTTTTTACCATCTAAGAATTTACTTGGATATCAAAACTTTAGTAATAATATATAAATCATTAGTTCAATCAATAATATATTATGGCATATCCATCCATCTGGGGAGGAACTACAGAATGTTACACAATCAAAATCTCACGCTTACAAGAAAAGATCCTGAAAATTATAGTTGGTACCAAAAATGCTAACAAACAAACATACATTCAGCATAAAATTCTACTTCTTAACCAATTATATGAGTACAGCCTCTTTATATATTACCATTCCGATAAATACAAGTAAATAAAAACCCATTCCATTAACACCCATTTAATTTCTAACAAAGAAGTGTATACAATCGGCAAATACTCTAATTATTATAGTAAACAGGAACTGAGATGTACCATCCTCAAATTATTTAATTCGCTACCACCAACACTTAGAAATCCCTGAAATAAATATAGCAATAAATAAAATTAAAGACTGGATACTTCAAGGCATGTTTCAAACAACTATGTAAATATTTTTGAGAGAAAATGTTATATGTGTAAAGCTTTTTGTTTTTTATTATTTTATTACTATAAATTTTACTATTTTTTAAATATTTATTTAACTGCAAGACCTGAAGATGTACCTTTAGGTACTTCGGGATTGTATCAAAAAGTCAATTATGTAATTTTTCTTTTGAATCCTAAATAAACAATGATTGATTGATTGATTGATTGGTTGATTGATAATTATTATTATTTATATGAATACTGAGGTACAACCATTAAGTAAGGATTCATTTTAAATTGCTTTGGCATAATTATTTATTGGTATTATACTAAATTTATTTATCTGATAATTAGATTTGTTTAGTTTATGGGCATGTGATGGCCTTATGCCTCTTAGTGCTGGTTAGGTTATATTATTTACATGTTGTTCATAGTCAGAGTGACTAACTATGTTTTCTAAGTCCTTTAGACATGTTGTTCATAGTCAGGGTGACTAATTAAGTTTCTAAGTCCTTCAGACATGTTTATAGTCAGAGTTACTAACTATGTTCTAAGTCCTTCAGACGTGTTGTTTATGGTCAGAGTGACTAACTCCTTCAGACACAGTCAGGTTCACTGGCTGTCCTTTTTACCTATGGTACATACATAGTTTAAATACGAGGGCTCTATGATCTATATGAGTAGGACCAGGTGTTCAATTTTGTCTATTTTACGAATTCATATTTCTTTACTAAGAAATAATATTTCATGACGCCCTAAACGGCGGGTTCACGTTTGTTATTTTTGTATGGTTACAATCAGGTCATCTAGCACTTTCGTCTGGGGTGTGGGTAGTCATATGTTCTATTGATTGCTCTGGCAGTACTCATTAGTAAAGGACCAGCCATAGTACAATTTGCTGTTGATAGCTGGTTGTTTGCTGTATATACATAAAATATAGAAGATCCTCTTACAGGACATTTCTCCGTGGGTATATGTGACTCCCCTAAGGTTTAATACAAGCTAGCTAGCTTGTCATATATTCTCCATGTAGTAACTCTAAAAATAAAGGATATATCTATTAGAAATTGTTTCTGTAGTATTCAAGTCCAGGCCTTTCCAGTTGTGGTCCGGCGACAGCCCGGCAACATTGTTTTGTTTTGTATTCTCTCAACGTAACTGCCCATTTAACCATGTCTGTGTTGACTTAGACACTTGTTCTCACAAGCAACAGTCAGTACCAATATATCTGGACCACTTGCTCTGTTCAACTTTTATGTTTTCACTGTTTACTCTGTATTGTCACCAGGTGGTTCGATGGAACATTTTAAACTTTTATAGCTGTCAACCATTAAACATAAAATCTTGTTTATCTGATGTAATCCTATATCTTATTATTTGTTTTATATAGTAAATTTATTTATGTTACTTAATCTTTTTCTTGTACCCTGTTACCAACGAAACCGTCCGCTGTTGGTAGATAATTATTTGAAGAAAAAAGGTGTCGCATTCGTCTGGTGTGACGAACAATCTCAAGCCTTCAAAACTCTCAAGAGCAAGTTAGTCTGCCTCGAAGTTTTACACATACCTGATTTTTCACATACTTTCCTTCTTCATGTTGATGCCTCCTCTGTCAACCTAGGTGCAGTTTTGTCCCAAAGATCAGACGGTGTTCATCCTGTGGCATTCGCCAGTAAAACTATGTCTCAGTCGGAGCAGAAAGAATGTATCGTCTGTGTATTTGGCATAGATAAATTCTCTGCTTATTTAGAACAGCGTGAGTTTGAGTTATACATGGACAATATGGCATTGTCATTAATGTGAGGGCATCCTAAGCAATTAGGAAAGATCGGGCGGTGGGTTTTATGCTTATCCAAATACACGTTCCCCACCCATCATGTCCCTGGTCGAAGTAACGTGACTGCCGATGCCCTGTCCCGAATGGCGGAAGACCTGGAGCGCATTGGGACTGGCAATATAGTGCATCCGCTTAGTGTGATTCATTTTATCCCTGAATAATTTGATTTTATCATTTAATATCAGAGAAATGACCTGTGGTGCTCAGATATGATGGATAAAATACTTAATGGTGATGATGTGGGGCCTTATTCTCTTCACAAAGGTCTTCTAGTGGTATCTAATGGTAAAGGTAAAAAGAGAAAGATTTTTGCCCCAGCTGTGGTGCACCCTATGTTGATGCGCTATTTTCACCATGAGGCATTCTTAAGACATATCGCAAGATTTCTATGGAGTTATTTTTGCCGGGGATGTGTAGGGATGTTAAACTACAACTCAGGAAATGTGAGGATTGCCAAAAAACCAAACCTGTAGAGAACACGAAGGTGGGGATTCATTCGGCCGATGAAGCCTGACTTGCTTGGGAGAAGGTATTTGTTGACTATGTAGGGCCCCTGACCTGATCCTCCTTAGGAATACTTGTGTACTTATTGTATTGGATGCTTTTTCGAAGTTTGTCGTAATGTTGCCTCTGAAGAACATGAAGGCTAAAACCACCGCTAACCCTCTCCCTAGACGAGTGCAGGCTGTGTTTGGTGCCCCGCGTTTTTGTTAGCGTCAATGGGCCATGTTTCAGATCGGCTACCTTCAAAGACTTGTGATTTGGATGGGGCATAAAACATGTGACCATCAGCCCCTACTAGTTCTGTCCCAACCAGGTGGAGCAATTCAACAGGAACCTTAAGGCGGCTTTAACCATTTTTCATTCCTGTGAACAGGCAAAATGAGAGTTCTTAAATGTTGTCTTTAATTTGGCGTTCCACGAATCCACTAATGCTTATCCGGCTTCGCTGTTCTTAGTGCGAGAACTCAACCACTCTCTTTTGGCTATGTGGGATGTGGACCCTTTGCTAGGGGGAGCGGGGGGCGGATGAGGAGGTCTCCCATAAAGATAGGTGCCAGGCGGTTTTCTAAAGTTCGAAGAGGGCTTTAAGAAAGTTGCCGATAGATATAATCGTGGGTGTATCCCTGTATCATTGACTATAGGAAACTCGGTTATCTGCAAATGTTACCCTCAGAGCTCTGCAGCTGACAAAATCTCGGCGAAGCTGAGTCCTAAGTGGAGCGGTCCATGGCAAGTGGGACAATCCATTGATAACTAGACAAGCCTACGTAATCGCAAGTAAAACCCACTAGCATCAGAGTCCTCATCCCTGATCCAGGGATGAGTATATGTAAGTACGTCCTGTACAAATTGAAGTTATTGTGTGTAAGATTTTTATTACCTAAGGGAAATTTCGGAGGAGATCCGGTATAGGTTTCCGGAGCTGTAACTCTCCGAATTTATCTTGTCACAAAAAAAAAATATATATATATATATATAAAGTTGCTGTTTAATTCTGAGGTAGAGCTACCTAACCCTGAAATAATATAAACGACTACTATGAGAATGCAACATTTAGTGTAACTTGATTTGACCAATGTTGGTACATTAGAGAATAGAATCCTAGGAAATTTGTTGAAAGTAATTGATGTATTATGTAAATATTATTTGAATAATGATATCCTGATAACTATTCTGTCAAATAGTGATTTGTTTGTTTGAGGTAATATTAGCTAGATTAGCCATGTATGATACTGAGATTAATGTTTAATGGGGGGATTTTGTTTTTATATGATGTTCACTGGGTACTGGCTTTGTATTTATTTGCTTAGCGGATCTTCCCTCCTTCGTTTCATACATCGCGGCATAGAAAAGAAAGCCTGGAAACATCTCCTGAGGTAGCTGCTAAGCCACTGGGGTGGTAGGGAACACTGAAGGACCTGAAGTGACTTCCTGACACGGTGAGCTTGGTGATGACCAGTCGCTGGTTCTGTGAGCAAGAAAGATGTCTCTTGAATCACAGTGTCAAAAGCTTGGACTACCTAACTGCTGGGGATTGTCGGGGGCTGGCTCTTCTAGGGGCAGAGAATTTGTACCATAGCTACACACATCTTCGCCACCTAACTTCTGCCATATACAAAAGTATGCATACTTACCTCGTTTTACCAGGAGACCAGCGCTGTGTTCTGATCCTACACACTTCGACACACATGACTGTCCATCGTTCACATTAAACAATAATGAAGTCACAGAGTGCTACATAATTCGGCCCACTTTCCTCGAGTGGCGAGCAATATGCAGGCTATGCAGGCACTCTATGCGATCACGTGTGTTACCCCCCATCTCCCGCCCAAACTGTCTCTCTTTCGACATTGTGCGCAGGCGTCAAGGGGAGACCAACGCACTTACTTGCTGAAGATGAAATCATTGGACTTAAAATACCTCCCTCCTATATTTTCCCTGCTGGGCAAAATTGAATATAAGCTTGTACTCAGCATGGAGCTATTACTCTTTGATTCTATTAGGATATATGAACTTACAACATGTAAGTGTACATTAAGTTGGATAGGTTATTATTATTATTATTATTACAGGAATACTGAGAAACAACTACAACTCTTGCCGAATTATGTAGGGATTCATTTGGAATTACTTTGGCATATTTATTTATTGGTATTATACTAAATTTATGTATCTGGTAATTAGATTTGTTTAGTTTATGGCCATGTGATGGATGACCTTATGCCTCTTAGTGCTGGTTAGGTTATATTTACAAATTTAAAAAAGTAAATCAACCTTTGCACGCCATGTTGCACGATCACGATACATTATACGGCTTATAGTTGTAGTGTGTCTTGAATATAATATTGTTTGGTATTTCTACACGAGTGGGAAAATAAGTAAAGGATTTTAATATGTTCAAAATTTATAGTGGAGTAAGAAAATAAGTTAGGATGTTATGCTTTTTAGTCTGTAGGCGACCCTCGCCTCTCGGGTGTTAGATGGGAATAATGACTTTGTTTGTAAACATTGTAGCCTGGGGTATTGCTATGAACAGAAATTTAATAGATAATAAGCTTAAGTTAAGGTAATATGACATGTAGACTTTTTAACAAGTGTAATTTCATATATATATATGAAATTACACTTGTTAAAAAGTCTACATGTCATATTACCTTATTATTATTATTATTATTATTATTATTATTATTATTATTATTATTATTATTATATTCAAGACACACTACAACTATAAGCCGTATAATGTATCGTGATCGTGCAACATGGCGTGCAAAGGTTGATTTACTTTTTTAAATATATATATATGAAATTACACTTGTTAAAAAGTCTACATGTCATATTACCTTAACTTATGCTTATTATCTATTAAATTTCTGTTCATAGCCATACCCCAGGCTACAATGTTTACAAACAAAGTCATTATTCCCATCTAACACCCGAGAGGCGAGGGTCGCCTACAGACTAAAAAGCATAACATCCTAACTTATTTTCTTACTCCACTATAAATTTTGAACATATTAAAATCCAGAGAGCACGATCACATGGTGGAAAGTTTTGTTATATATATATATATATAAAACAAAACTTTCCTTCTTTCTATTTTTTTCCTCTCCACACCCCTCCATTCCTCCTTCCTTTCCGTCCTTATAGTTTATTCCACCATGTGATCGTGCTCTCTGGTAGGCGGAAGACTATTCTCGAACTCTGCCCTCCCACTCCCTCTTCCTCTGTTCTCATTCTTTCTAGGCATGTGACGTTTGGTTTTCATGTGCTATATAAGTGTTCATTTAGTTATTATTGTCACTCATTTTATCACTACCTTCAGTCGAGGTTGGCGACGTCTATCTAGATTCCAGAATATATTTCTTTTTCTCAAAACTCATTTTCGGCATAGTGGTTCAATTCACTGTCATAAGTATTTGTTTAGGGGTTGATATACTTAGTGACTATTCAATTCTATTCAGCGTAGTTATTTCTGTTTTTCAAAATTGTTAGCTTTGGGCTTATTAAATTTAAATTGTTTGCCTCTGGGATATTTTGAATAGTATTAAGCCAGGTTCATATTTAGTTTTCTTTTGTGGTTCTTTTATCCAAGATTAATTATCTCTGTTTTTGACTGTTTGAGAATTTTAAACTCAGTCTTGGGGCCCGGCCGTGTTATTTGAGGAGGGTTACCTGACATCAGTAATAATATTTTTACTTTATAATTTATCATTTGATAGCGAAATATTATATTTAGGACTTTGATTTAAACTGCCATTTTTCTAATTTGATGTTAGGTTAGTTTTATTATTTTCCAGATTTCTAAGTTAGTTGGGGTGTATTATAATTATAGGTGTTTATGATTGTATTATTAATGGTCAAACGGTTCAAGGCAAGGAGTCGCCAAACTGTTGCTTTATTTACTGATAGTTGTTGATATATATAATATTTTTGTACTGTCAAACATCTAAGCAATTTGTAAATCCAACCTATATATATAAATTTTGAGGATAAACTATTATTGATCTCTCTCATTATATATGGGATCTCGTTAAGCCATCTAATAGCAATTGACAATCAAACAGAGTATTTATTCTTTAACTTCGTGGATCTTAAACAGGGTTTGGACGCTGCCCAACCGTGATGATGTGGTCTTGTAATCGTTTGTTTCAATTCACTAAGGTTTTGACGAGATTTAAGTTGGGTCTCATTGTTGACAACTTAGTAATGTACATAGGTATTCTTGGGGTTCTAATTAATAATGTTTGGGCGCTTGAGCAGAGCTCAGGCCTGTCATTATTGTTAGCTATTAATTGTCTAGGAGACCATATCAGAGGATAGGCTGGCATCAATACTCATTCCTAATAAGGCACTATCAGCCTATCATCACTCTACTAAACTTTGTAATTGTATTATTCTTTTTGTTGTAAAATAAAATACTCTTCTCTTGTTACCACCTTGTCACTTTGTTATTAAGAAAAGGGTTACAAGGGGTTTCAAATATAGAGAATATCAAGTGGGTAACAAACCCAGAGAGCAATTAAGTGGCTTAACACCCAGAGAATATTTAAAGAGTATCAAAACTAGAGAACATTTAAGGGATTCAAAACTAGAGGATATTTAAGAGGGGTAAAAAATAAAGTTTTTCTATTCTTTGCACTCATCCAATAGGTCCACTTTCAAAAGAAAAGAAATTAACGAAAAGAAATATTTTGATTAAAAATTTACCAAACTTTATTATTCTATCCAGGCCTATGCGGCAATGACATTTTTACTTTGGGAAATAACAATTTCCAAGGAAACAGGACAGGGAATATTTAAAAAAATATTTTTGAATTTAGGCTTCTAATTGTTTTTCAAATATTTAATATTAATAAAATTATTAGCTATCACATTTATTTAAACTAAAAAAATACTGCAGTAAAAATAAACTAACTCTAGGTGTTAAGAACGGTGCCTCAACAATCTTGATAGTTTTTAAGTTTTTGCCACAATTTATACATTTTGCTGACACTTTCTTTATCTTCTTTCTTTTTGCGCTTGCGTGAAATGTTTTCTTTTCTTATTGTAGACTTAAAAAAATACTCTCTTCAAATATAGATTCAAACAAAAAAAAAGCAATTAATTTAATGCAGCTGAAAGAAACTTAAGTTTCGAAATCAATTTTCCTTTTCATAAAATAAGTTTTTCAAAAGTTGTTAAAATCGTCAAAATTTTAAAAATTAATTTGAAATTATATTTTGCGATGTTGGCAACATTATTCTCAACAGTCTTGTCTTTAAAACATGAACGCATAAACACAAACAAAGCAAAAAAAGTATTATTCCTTGTTTTCTACACAACAACATAGTTTTACAAAAGCAGAATAATTTGATAGAATAATTTAAAAAAATACTAGGGAAAAAGATATATTTTGATTGAATGAAGATATGCATTTTTATTATTATCACTTTAAGAAACACAATTTAACCCCTTGACTTACCATTCAACCTGGCTGTTTTACACCAGGATTACCATTTAAATTCACGTAAAAATACTTTATGCATAAGTTTAGTTTAACTGATATAACTTATATAATATATTTGTTATTTCAATGCCCTAAACAGCTTTTTTATGTCATGCTAGTTTATCATTTTTCTCCTCTCTCCTCCTCCCATTTACTTTCTCCCTCCCGTATGCCCTCAATCAACCACCACTATCACCCATTTCTCCTAGCATTACACTTCAGAATTTATTTATCTCGCTTTATCAGCTTTACCACTTTATTTTAATTTTTTCTTTCTATTTCATTTCCCTCTCACGTATATTATTTCCCCCATATCCTTCAATGTGTATCTCTCTCCCTTGTTCCACACTATGCATATTTTTAGCATAACAAATTATAACTATTATTGACAAATATTACTTTTCTGGACTGTATATACTTTGTTCAAGAAAAATCAAATGTATACATAACATACAATTATGTATAAAGCATAGTGTTGATTTACTCCATAAAGTGTTTTTTTCTCAAAGATTTTTCTTTGTTTACATTTTGTAGCATGTCAATCAGACAGATTGGACAGCTACAATTAAAAAAGCAATATGTTAATAATTTACGAAAGAAAGAAACAATATTAACATATTTAAAAAAGTAATCTACCTCAAAAGTTTATTTTTTCTGACTAGATGCAAATCAAATACAATTATGTATCCCCCTAAATTGAAACATGTGGTTGTTAAAAAATATTGTCTTTTGATAAAAACTGTAGCAAAAGAGGAGGATTAACATTATCATATTTATGAATAAAATACGTTAACGCATGCCCTCTTCCATTGGATGATGTCGGATAAATTTACATATGCTTGCCATGCTGTCTACAAGAAAAATATAGTAAAGTACTTCTATATTGCAAATTCCCATAAAAATAATAACGGATCCTAAATAATATAATCAAACCAGATATATTTAAATAGAAATTGCTTATGGTATCTACTCACCATGTCAAAATGTCCTTGGATTTGGTTGCCACATATTTGAAACAAAAATTATTCAAAGATGGCAGCCACACGTGCTTGCATTATAACACCTGACTAAGAAAAGGAGTGTATATCGAGATCGAACCACTGAACTACTCCGCGTCGGAGAGGACTGGCGGCAATTCAAGGAATCATGTTTCCACCTTACCCTGAAAGTGTCGGTCTCTGGTTCACTCCTCTTTCTCCCCGCCTTCATCTGTATTTCTCCTTTCTATATTCCTGAGTTTATCACTCTTTTTGCTTTGTTCCGTTCATATCAGATTTGGGAGTATGTATAGGGCTGCTCACGGGTTCACATTATAGCCATTCTACTACAACTAAGCATCGAAGGAGGAACTTCTGCACCGTCACGTAGCCAAGAAGAGTGAAGACCATGGAGTCTAGGCCGTCAGATCCACCGCTAGCCTGGCCAGGACGTCTTGCTTGGAGTACTTGAGTATCCTGAAATCGTCGTTAAGTTCTTACGACTTAGGGTATAGTTTTTGTTTAAAAAACTAGACAATGTAGATCGAGATTTTTTATTTTTGTAATATATTTTTTGTCGAAGCATTTTTTTTGTTAATTTAAAATTATGTCAAATGGATAGTAAATTTAGTTAAAATTTTGTTGACTTCAAGTTGGAAGAGTTTCAGTTAATTCATTAAATATCGTGTCTTGCAGTCTGAAGGACAAGCCTAATTTTAGTGACTTAGTGAATCAAGTCCTATCTACTATTTTTTCCTGTGTCCTTATGTTACAGTCTTTACTTTATGAGCCTTTGGCTTAGAAAGTTGTAATGTCTTAGTCATAGACTTGCAAACTTCAACAAGTTCCATTAACCTATTTTTGAGGCAATATTTCTCATGACGCCGTATACGTAGTGTGCATCTGTTTAACCTTTTGGATGGCTACAACCATGCTGTCAGTCTTTTTTTCCATGTCACAGTTGAGTCAATGGAGGTCTATGTTTTGGGTTGGTCAAGTAGTAACGCTTCTCGTGCGGTATTAGCTTCGGTGAGCAAACCAGGGAACTGCACTAGTGTCATAGTGGGGTCCGAGCAAATAATACCTATTTTTCTTGCCTGTTGTTTGGCTCCTATTGTTTGTATTGCTCTTAGTGTAATTGCTATTAGAATATTTTGTACTATTGAATGCTCTGGCAGTACCAAAAGGGAATAAGACCAGCTATAGTACTATTTTGTTGACACCTGTTTCTTAGCCATCAACCGCTGTTATCAACAGATTTTCTGTTGTTTATGATAATCCGAAATTTTTAGAGGATATTATTTTGAAAACCAGATCAAACAAAATTGATTAAAATTTACATGTATATCTTGTTCAATACTTTCAGTTAGTAACTATTTAATTGTTCTGCCTTTTTAGAAAAACGTCTACCTGTAGCCTGGCACCTGCACAGCCCTCGTAGCTACAGACAATACATCACCATTCTCAAAGTCTTATTGTTTTCATCAAGCTTCAGACGTATAACCTTTAATATTATTGTAAACCTTAAATTTTGTTATATGTTTTATTTAATAAATCTATTTCTTGTTAAACGTAATTCTTTTGCAATATAAATTGTGTTGCCTGTAGCCTTAGTTGCAGCATAGCCAGTTTGTTTCTTTCAATTTGTTTGATTGTCTAAATCACTACTGTCAAAAGAGCTATCACTTTCAGAAGGCCTATCTATGTTATTATTGCTGAACACCTTCAGTTTGTTTTACAATTTCACCATCATAATCATCAGAAAAATCTACATCCTTATCACTAGTATTTACTAAATTATTTTCATTGATAGAATCACAAAGTATCGGTGTCATTTCTTCATCAATTAACCCAGTTTTAGGCCGAGAAACATTTTGTTTACTAGTTGATGCCAATTTATAGATTAACTGTACTTTTAAATGACTATCGCCTCTTTGTAAAAAAAAACCCTATGTGGATGATTTGGTTGAACTATAATGAATAAAACTGCAAATTCTATTCATACCACTTCTGCCTTCTATGTAAGTAACACTTGCTATTCATGGGGAAGAAAGAGTAAGAAAAATAATAAATAAAACTGCCAAGTTCTATTGATAACACTCCTGCCATCAATTGCAACACCCGCAATTGACGAATGAAATAAGAAAAAAAAGGAAAACATAAATAAACGTGTGTTGAAATATAAGTAATAAATCCACCAAGTTTTATTCATACAGCTCTTGCCATCTAAGTAGTATAAGCAAGAACACAACGTACGAGTCCTGCTCGTCAAAGTATCTTTGTGGGGTACTATGTTATGACGAGCCCTGCTTGTCAAAGTACATCAAGGTGTTAAAGACAACTGATCCACCCCCATAAAAATAATAACGACTGTTGCGTTATGTGTGAACAAACATTCAAGATTTACTTTATACCCAACAATGAAAATATTTAACATTATTAAGTGCTTTCTATCCAGCCCTTGAAATATACACTATTAATGTTATTTTATTCAGTAACTGCATAATGTCCAGTTAATAGCTTGAATATTATAGAGCTTAGGCCTACTTTGTGCGACCAACTTTATATAACCATGAGTATGACTTGGTATTTTTTTTTTTAGCACTGCGTCTTATGACCTGTTCTGGTCATACTCAGTGAACTAAGTTACCGTACTTAAGATACAAATAATTATTGAGACAAGACTAAAAGTGAATGTTTTGTGATTGTAGATGACCATAATTAATTTTTAAATTTGACCTAATTTGTATAAAAATTGTTATTATTCTCGAAAAATCCGGGAAAAATTAATTTCTCGCTAAAGTTTCAAGAACGTTCATTTACCCGTGGTTTTTTCCTGGGGCTTAGGAACCACCCCAGTCCTAGTTCTATTTATATTATTCAATATTTATTCAAAATTTTGATATGTAATTCGATATAAAATGCTCTTTACACACCCTTATATAAATTATTATGTTTTTAAGATATAGTATTTTATTATTTATATTGCATTTAATAATGTCCAAACTTTGTACAAGTCTTACCATATAAGTTTAAAAATCGATGCATATTTTTAATCTAAAATTATTATAAAGTGTTGTTTTTATAATTTCCCGTTCCTGTCTCGATATTTTAACATTTCCCGTCTCAATATAGAAATGTCATTTCCATCCACCCTTACTTTCAAGCAATTTTAGTGATGACCACAAATCTTTGTTTCCTCTGGACTACTATTGGGGATTGTTTACTATGATACCCAAGGCTCGGTTGTCATATATCAAAATGTAGGCCTGTTTTCTTACAAAGATTCATGTACTCAATTTTAGATTAGCTGTGCATAGTAAAATTTAGGATTTAAAAAACCATAGAAATAGCAAAAATAAAACAAAGACAAGTAATGTATAAGCTCTAATGTATTAACAAATATAATGTAACATGTATAAGATAACATAAGTTTGGTAAGTTTAAAATAGGTTGCGGCAGATTGGACAAGTTGCTTTGTTGCTTGTACTAAACCACTTGTACTGAAAAAAGAAACATTACATAAAGTTAAAATATAGGTAATAAATATTGCCTTTTACAAGATAAATTATAGTAAAATCACTAGTAATTTATTGTTGATCAATTTTTAAGTATTCAAATGTAAAATTTAACACATTTTAATTCGTCTTAATGGGAGTTAAATATAAATGCACTAGCATTCACTTAAGGAAACAATAGAAAACTACTAAAAAGAAAGACCTGGTGCAACCCAGGTCTTGAAAATAAAAGCCCATTGGGCATACGGTCTAAGGAATCAAGCCACAGTAGAGTGGATTACTGGTTATGAGGAGGTAAAAGTTCAAATCTTGGCTGAATGTACTCGAGATGGTTCTACCATCTCTTCTGCTCACTAATGCAGGAACATTTACTCTTAATTCACTCTCCCATTTCCCACCCCTTAAAATAAGTTAGTGAGCACCTCGCTGATAAACATACAAATTAAACATCATAGTTAAACTTGTAATTAGCGAGATAAACACCGGTTTAGAACTTTTAGCCAAATGTTCTATAGATGTATTTACATGCACAGTTGCTGTTAATACTTACGAGACAAGGTGAATGGAACTTCTTCTTGCAGGTGGAACAACATAGTTTAGGAATCTGGAAGTTGGAGCCATGAATGACTGAGAAACAAATGTAGCACTCTTCTATACCTTCAAACCTTTTGTCAAGGTTACTTTTCCATAGGGCTAGGCCATCCCACAGTGACCCATTCTAGAACACAGCACATAAAGTCATTGACTCTGACAGTATGAGAATTAACTTACATTTATGGTGTACTGAACTACATAGAGGCTATATAATTATTTATAACATAAACCTATGGAAACTTAGGGGCCAGAGAGATTCTTAGAAAGCTCCCAAATATCGAGCTGAGTTGAGCTTAGGTACAATAAATACATCCCTTTAACGTAAGAGACATGTCTTTTGGAAATAAGTGTGATGAAGGTGTATTTTGTGATAAACATATGTTTCCGTGCCATAAATCTTTGCAGGAGTTAATATTACCATAAATTATATGTAGTCTAATGTGATGGTATTTAATGGCACTCAGTTGTGTTGACTAGATAGTTGTAAAATAAAAGCAACTGACGTTTCGAATATCTGTTTTATTAACGGAAGATAAGGTTAATTTAGCTTTTGATAAATGAATAATACTCTTAATGAACATTAAACACAGAAGTGACATTGGTAAATAAATCGGGAAATAATTTTTCTTGCCCGTGTATCTGGAACATCCAAATTCGTCTAGAATCCCGCCCAAGCCCAATTCTTGTTGTGAAATGTTCAATTGAGTGTATCTAGGGGAAGAGGGTGAAAAATAACATAACAAAGATGGTATTCTGCAGGAGACATCTGCGAATCAGGTGTTTTGAGTTCAAATCAAATCTTGAGTTGAAGTGAATCATATTTTAGTTAAAAATGCTAAAATTATGATGTTAAATAAAATGAGTTACACATAAAAAAAAACCATTAGATTAGTTTTGGACACTAGTCTCTATAAATTATCATGTATTAGTGTAAGTTCTTAAACATGTATATCATATAATAATTCACCTTGTCAAAGTTAAGTGGTAAAGAGCACCATCTGATGTGGTGGTTATTAACTATTTCAATACATATCTTTAATACCCAAAGTTAACATATTTGTTACGTATTATCCAAGAGTGTGATTATAGGCAATGTGAAGGTCTTATAAAGGCTGTATTTGTAAAAAAAAAATTGTGTCTCCAGTCAATAATCAATAAGCACAATAATTGTTATTAAAATATATATTAACATATTTTAGGCAGTTTATGGGGTCTTTCACGTCTTAAAACTCAGGGCTTGCGAGCAAAGTTTTTTTTTTTTTCATTTGAGGACCTGGTATTTCAAAAAGTTTCAGAGTTTGAGTTTATTCATAATTTTCAAATGTTAGGAACTTATATTTATTTTATAAGTAAAATATCATATTTAAAATGTCACTAGTCAAAACAAACATAAAATGTAAGCATCATCATTAAAATTTGAGATTTTAAAACTATATTAAAACAACACAAATGTTCTTGAAATAAGAATTACACTCATCTTTATAAATAGTAAAAACTTCTGAAAAAAAAGTTTAAGAACTGAAAATATTGGTTTTAAAATGAGAAATAACACTTTTAAAATAAGAACACTCAAATTAAAATATATTGGAAAAAATAATTAAAATAGTTTCAACACTCATGTCTTTAAGGACATTAAAATTATATTGATAATTGTATAAAAAAAGTTTATAGAATTTACATTTTATTTTCCTAAAATATGCTTCCTTAACTTAATTTGCCCTACAAGAAAACATAAAACTCACAAAAAGTTAGCAAATTGAAATTTTTCATATTTTGTTTATTAGTCCTTAATGTAATAATCATGCATGATCATGTATTTTGTTCAAATTCCATTCCTTTATGTGCAGGTGCACATGCGCGTTGTGTTGTATGGGTTCTCACTAGAAATGATCTTAAAACAAAGTTTATTTCAATTACATGTTTAATGATTATAAAAGTTGATGTTCATTCTTTAAAATGAAAGGTGAGATGATTGAAATAATATTTTAGTAAACAATATGAAATTAATAGTAAATGCTTTTTTTTTAAATATAAATGTGTTAAGTTTGGTAAAATATTAACACGATTATGGTCAACAATGATTTTAGACATGTTAACCAAAATAATTCTATAGCTAAATAGTAACTAAACTACTGCTAGTTTGGTAGATAACCATACTTACCAAGTTTAAAATTAAAATATCTTAGGATCGAAAACATTCAATATAATATTTTCTCAATGTTAAATTTTTAATCTAATTGATATTATTATTTTAAAAAGAGAGCAGGCAAAGATGATAAAAATAATGATTATTCAATTATTTAGTAATTTATTTAGCTATTTTTATTTTCATTGATTTGTCATGACAAAGCAACTTGAATCAAGGATAATTCAAAATGGACGACAATATTGAATAAGTTTATTGGCCGAAAGTAGTTTTAAAGCTTTATTACGTTATTATTGTGAAATTTGATATCGATTTCAACAATTTGTTAAGTTACCGGTACTGAATCATCTATATGTGGAAATGCCAATATTATCTAAATTAAATAGCCTATTGCTTACCATTGTGTTTTAAAAATTGATTTGTAGTACATCAAGTAGAGGCTTAACAAAGATTAGCTCAGCTAGAAGTTTGAAATCCTAGTACTCGCTGAGCCCTACTTAAAACATTATCAATATTATCGAATCAATGTTGATATTATCGAAGCTTCACAGACAGACCTCTTGTATGAAGGTGGATACATGAATGTAGTACAAAAGTGTACTATGTAATTTAAAAAAAAAAGAGTAAGTAATGTTTTAACTTTTCTCCTTTGTGGGAAGTAGATAAGAAGCTTATATTTATCATTTCAGCATTAAGGGGACCAAATGCTGCAACAGCTGTACTCTAGATGTGCAGGGAATTTATAGGGTTTTTTGGAGCTAAATTCTATTTCCCTGAAGGTTTTTTAAATCTGTGTTAAAGGAATCTTAATCTTTTATTTTCTTGTCCACCTCGTCTTCTAACTGTTCAGGCAATCCGAAAAATATCAAATTTTATCATAATTAATTAATAGGGGTCTGCAAAGCTTAAAAAAATTCGAAGCCAAAGCGAATCTTGGTCTACTTCATATTCGATTCAAACCCAAGTTTGGCTTCGTCTATTTATTCAAAGTCTAGTAACTGTATTACAATTATATTTTATATCAAATAAAAGTGAACTGCAACTACCCCAATAAATAAAATATATGTTTATTGTTTTGAGTTTGCTTTATTTTCTTGGTGGAACTTGGTCAGTTTCCATAAAACTTTGAATATCAAGACACTCATAAGATTAAACCTCTAATTCCCTTGATCACAAACATTGATTGGTACAAACAAGATAAATTTATTCCCGTTGAAAGTTTAGATTGAAATAAATAATGCATTTTTTTTTCAGTGTGTTTAAATAAACTTTTGGTGTTAATTGTTTACTACATAAATCAGTATGTTCAATTCAAATCCCTGTTATTATTATTATTATTAGCACCGCGTCTTACTACCTGTTCGGGTTATACGCAATTCGCTAATGTGTAATGGTAGGGTGATTGTGATATGAAATAGAGGACCTACAGTTTAACGTGGAATCCGAACCANCCTTTTTAAATTTAACTTTTTCATAATTGTAATTTTTCACCAAGTCAATTTACAATATTTAACTTATCACATTAGCTACTTATTCCACCTCTTTATGATATTGATTTTTATCCAATAATTTTACTAAAGCCTATAAATTATATTATATAATAGGATTACTGTATTTATCATCTGGTTATATGTGGTATCCATTACACTTTCTTAATAGATGACTCAATTTCCATTTGCATTTGTTCCACCTTTTTTCATTTTTAGTATTCTCATTAAGCTTGTCCCTTACAAAAATTATGATCATAGAGTGTAAGGTATTGATAAAAATACTAAAGTTAGTTACAATTAAGTAAAGAGTTTGAGAATGATGCCAATTCTGTTAAGAAAACTATTAGGTTTATTGTTCTTGTATTTCAGGAAATTTATGATATCACAATTCAATATTACGAAATTTTAAAGAGACAATGTTCAAAAGATCTAAGAATATTAGAGGAACAATATAATATGGTGTAAAAAAGATATATATATGTTGATAAGTTAGAATTAACAAAAGTGTGATATAAAGATATAAAGAAGTTAATAAAGTTGAATTCTATTCTTATCTGAGAAGTTTAATGCCCTTGTTCCTTTTTAATTCTGGTGTGAGATTGTCACAACATGTTTCGGCGCTGCAATGGCACCATCCTCAGGTCTAAAAAAGATTCCTGAAATGAGCTTCTACTACGACGAATCGAATTCGAACTCATTTCAGGAATCTTTGTGTTTTGTGTTTTATCTTTGTGTTTTGTGTTTTGTCTTTGTGTTTTTTTTAACTACTCACCCAAGCTGTACACATAAAGTGTTTTCAATACAAAGGTAAAGTGAATATAACATTTATATGTTGGTAATAAGTTACAAATATTAGTGTTAAGAAAAAATTAAAGGTAATATTTAGTTTGATATTAGATAAATATACACACTGTCAACATAATATTTTTACTCAAAATTAAATAGAAAAATATTCAAAGTTAAACTCGGCTTCGATAATATTTCCCATATTTGACTCGACTTAGCTTTGAACCAAAAAAGTGGACTTTGCACACCCCTATTAATTAGAAAGTTAATAATAACAAGGAACAATTTATTATCAGTCAAGTTATTTTTGATTCTGTTTATAATTAACAAAAATGGTCATTTTTAAGAAATCCGAATAGCCGTAATATTAGATACAAGATTACGCTTGGACCAATATACATTTTATCGCAGTTCTTCCTCTGACAACAGTCAATTGGGATCAGTTAAATAGAGTTTTTCATTTTAAACTAAATAGATTTAAATTTGTTGAATTTTATAACATTGTAAAACAATGTTGGTGGTCTCAATTTAACTTTTTTATAAAAGAGAATATACAGAAAACCAAGCCCCAATTAATCTTCTGTTTCAAGCTACATTACCTACTTAAGTTAGGTATTATCTATGAGGTAAGACGGGATCTTAAGGCCCACTATTTTTATCTAATGCCTTAAATGAAAGCTCAGATTTGAGATTAGAGTGGCTTTATAGGTTTGTTGTAAAAGGTATGTGTGTGTGTGTTTGTTAATGAATGATTCATTGTTTACTCTTATTTCTACTCATATGGGCTTAATTTTGCTAGGCTTGTGCAGGAATAACATTTTGACTTCAGGAAATAACGATTTCCCACAGAAACGGGAAAAAATTAAAAGTAATTTTCTACTTTAGACTTAAATTTATTTTTCAGATTTATAATTTTAAACTAAACTTAGCCTTTCCATTGATTCAATAAAAATGATAAAAAATTAGAAGCTCTTGGCAATTAAGTTAAAATGTAGTAGTAGATGTCAAAAATATTTTTGAACATTGTCAGGAAAAGGGACAAAAACTGTGAATCAGTTGCAGTTACAGGTCTGAACAATAAATTTTATTTCTGTAATCTTGTAGAATTTTTCAAAGGGAAAAAATATATACACTAAATATTTGTTTATTAATTTATTTTTAAAATGTAAGTTTTCCAAATGAAAAATAGATATCATTTTGTTTAATAAGTGTTATTAAGGTAGAATAAAAAACATAGGCCTAATGCATCACTCCATGGTATGAGCCTACAAGCAAGCTGTACCAAGCGGCCACCGCCGTTAGCAATAATAGTCCCAACATTTGCAGGTAGAGAGTAGTGTTCATCTCCCTGGCTGTTACTCTCAGTTTTTAAACCTGAGCTGCTACTTCTTCATTCAAGTAGCTCCTTATATGTCCGCACTAGGCTGAGTTTGACCCCATTCCAGAAACAATGCTTCACAGATAAGTTTTGGAAGAACCGGGGATAAAACCCGGAACCTCTGGAATTGTAGCAAGGAACTCTGAACATTGGAAATATGGAACTCTGACCACAGTGGATAGATATGAGTAAATTCTAAAGATTGATTAAGAAAAGTTCTTAAATAAAAACTGCATGATGTGAATTTTAATAACTAGTTTCACAATGAAACATTAATCTAGTTGAACTAATTTGAATAGAGGGAAGTAAGCCACAGTCTTGTTCATAAGAAACCAAAAAACATTCCTCAATTAAGCCAGTGTGCCCCGTTACCTCTTACAATTTAGTTATTAAAATTCTCACAAAAAGCACTGTTGGACTCCAAATATCCAAAATAAAAATGTATACAATTCCAAATGATAACATTAAACCTGGATAAAACTTCTAATTAGCGATCCAAATCTAAGCTGTATTTCAAAATTTGACAAAATATTCCAAGTATGACTGGTACATGTGTCATGAACTAGTATTTTGCAGAATGGTGAAAGCGATATTTTTAAGGGCCCATCTCATTTTTGATAAACAAGAATACACTCAAACCAAATAATAATCAAAGTGCTGTTCTCTGCAGTCTTCATTTGACAACATTAATATTGAAATCATTAAAGGCTCTGCAAGTACTCTTATTCCGAGCTTTGAGCCAAGGTCATCCATTAAGATCGAGATGAAAGTTTTATAGGCTCATCATTTTTGAGCTTTCACTTGATGTACTTAATAATCAATTTTTAAAACGCATTAGATCCATAGGCTTATTGAGATATCAGCATTTCCGCTTATAAATCACTTGGTTACTCAACAAATTGTTTAAAATTAATATCAATTTTCACATTAATAACCTAATAAAGCTTTAAAACCATTTTCTACCAGTAAATATAATCAATATTGCCATCCATTTTAAATACTACTCGATTGAAGTTGTTTAGTTGTATTGCCATGACAAAGCAATGAAAATAAAAATAGCTATGTAGATTACTAAATAATTGAATTATTATTTTTAATACTTTTATTTGGTCCCTTTCTAAAATAATAATTTATGTTAAATTAAAAATGTAATATAAAGAATATATGATTATTTAAATGTTTTCAAACATAAGATATTTAAAACTCGTATTAACCCTTTTGTTTTGTATTTAATTCTTACTTCTTACCTTCAGAAATGTTAATTATAAGTCAAAAATTCAAAATCTGAAAATTTGCATGATGATCATGATTATGATCAAATAATGTGATCTTTTACTAGTAATGCATTTTAAATATAAAATTTAGCACCACGTTGTCTATAAATCACATAATAATATATAAAATTGTCTCAATATAAAATATATGTCACATTTTACCCAAATGCAATGTTATTCTGTTATCAGAACCATTCTTAAATTTACTAGCAACCCACAATAGTGTCAAACCAATCACTAAATGAGGATTTGACAGGCCTAATATTGGCCTAATATAGGCCTTATATAATAAAAAAAAACTTTTGAAAATTAGGCTACATCAACACAACTTTGTGATCCATTGGTGCTTTCCTCAGTGTAGTCTATAAGATCATCTATCTGTGTTAGGCATGGTTTCAAAATAGGAATCGGGTAAAGAACAAAAATAAAATATCAATTAGAAGAGATAAAATCAATTTTAAAGCTTACAGAATTATTGAATTTTGCAATTGCCATACTAACCAAATATTATATTTATTACCCTTCACAATGCACAAATTCATCAATAATAAATTTAATGTTACTAACACAGTAGAATAACAGGATAAATATAGCAAATACTACACTAATAAATCCCTCAACAATGTTTTCTGCCATGTAAATATTGCACGTGTGCTACAAGTAGTGAAATGCGGATGTAAGCAAGTACTACTATTGTTATGATTTAGCAGCTGGTAATTGACAGTTCTCAAAACTAACACCAGATGTCAGAGGTGCATGGGGATGCTAGTATGAAAAATTCAGCGTTCTAACACTCTTGTGGCTAATTCCAACTATCGCAGCAAAGGTAGATAAAGTTTACACGTCATGGGATAAAGTCGATTTCCGCTGTCAATGGCTATAATGCTGAGATCAGATATATCCGATTAACGTAGCAAAAGGGTTAATTAATATGTCTAGCTACAAAACAAGCACTATTTTAGTTACTATTTAGTTATAGAATTATGTTGGTTAACCTGTCTAAAATCAACGTTAATCTTATTTATTGCAATACATATTTTACCAAACTTACCACTTTTATATGAAAAAAGAATTTACCATTTCATATTGTTTGCTAGAAATACTATTTTAGTCATATTATTTTTAATTTTAAAGTACGAGCATCAACTTTAATAAGCATTAAAAATTGAATTGAATAAAATAATGTATAATGAGAGCCTGCACAATGCACATGTGCAACTACGCATAGAGGAATGGAAATGGAAAAGAAGACGTGATCATGCATGATTACACTAAGGAATAGTAAACAAAATACAAAACACTTCAAATTTCTAACTGTTTGTGATTCTTACGTTTTCGTAGAGACCCAAACTTTTCAGCAAATAAAGATGAGCCAAAGTGTTGAAATAAATGGTGAAAAGTGGTAAAAAAAATTGTTCAGATATACATACTTTACATTTTAAAATTACGAATATATTCGAACTAGACTCAAACTCGGGAGCTTTTAGAAATACTCGACCTTAATGAAAAAAAACCATGCTCGCGGACCCCTAAAATCAGTTAAATAGTTTGATGTGTGGGTGTACCTGGTAAGTGAGGAAAACGTTAAGTTGCATAAGCCAGTTCCTCCACTGAGACGTGTCCACCATCTGCTTGCTACTTTCCACAATGACAGGGCCTAGTGGGTGGTTCAAAGGAAGCTGGATAGACAGTTCCAAGGATACCTCATCAACATGGTACACAGCCACTACTTCTCGGGCAGTCGGATGTACCTTAACCTGCACATAATAATCAATATATGTTATCAGAGAAGAGGATCATTTACAATATTCAATTGAGATTACCTCCATGACAGACAAAGTGATTATAGTGGTCAATAATTATAGCTCGAAAGAAATTTATTTCAAACTTTGGTGAGGTTTAAAATAACTACACACAATGATTATACAATTTCATGACATAGAAACTAAATTGACCTCAACACACTTAAAACAACAAATCCATACCAAGCATAGAGATATTTACTAATTGGATAACAGTATGAAATATCTTAGTACCAGTTATAACTGAACCAGCATTCCCTAAATTTGAAGACAATAATGTAAACCACTTGGCCACAAATAAATTAGGTTTGGGCTGGGCCGATCAACTGTTTTGCCAATTAAGCCGCTATCTGATGTTGATTGTTTCGTTTATCTAATTTTAAATATTACAGAGAAAATATGTAATAATAATACTAAAAAATCAACTGTACATGTAGACCATTTTTATTTTGTTTGGTATAGGTTTAGCATTGGGAATTAAAAGAGTGAAAGATGGAAAAGTGGGAGAGGAGAGGACAGAATAGTTTAAGTTGAGGAATGTATTGAAACAAGGACGTGCGCTCGCGCCATTGTAGTGTGTGCTAAAACAAGGACGCACGCTTGCACCACTGTAGTGTGTGCTAATAATGGATTAATGATGAGAGAGGTGATAGGAAGAGTAGGTGAAGGAAATATGAAAGCAATGGTGTTTGCAGATTACCTGATGGAGTGAGGAAACAAGGCTATAGGAGTGCAGGAGCAGTTAGATGTAAGGAATGAGGGGGTAGTACAATATGGAATGAAATTTAATGTAAAAGAAGAACAGAAGGAAAATAGGCACAAGAGGGGAATAACATTAGTAAGATGCCAAATTAATAAGGTGGAAAGTTTCAAGAACCTATGAAGTGGTAAAGGAAAGAGGAGGAAACAAGAGATAAATTTTTGAAATAATAAGGTAAGCAGAAAACTTTCACAGAAGCGTCAGAAGCTTGGTCTGGAGTCAAGATGTGCCGCAAAAGTACAAATGAGTGATGTACAAAGTGTATTATGTTCCAATACTGTAGTATGCATCAGAAAAATGGGTAAAGAAGGAAAGGGATAGGAGATGTAGGGGACAAGGGACAAGAGACAAGGATGGACAGGGAGGGTGAGAGAGTTATTGAGGAGCCCCTGCAGGAGAGAAGAGGATGAAAGATGGGAGGATTCCAAAGAAATTTCTCTAAATCAGTGGTCTTCAACCCACGGCCCGCCGAGTAATTTTAGGTGGCCCATGGACCAATTTTATATAAAACAATTTTTCTTCNTTCTGCTTGAAAATTTTGTAAGATAGGGCTAAAACTATAATCTGGGAATTTTTGCGAAGCTTCTGCAGCACGTGACAACACTGAAACTCAAGGTCAAACATCTGGAAAACTTCCAGCTACCCTCATTCCCTCCGCTTTCAGTATGCGTCAGCCTTTTGTGGTGTGGTGTTGTTTGTACTTTGTTTGGTACATTATTTTTTGTATTCAGTTTTTTAAACAATGGCTGCAAGCACAAGCAAAAAGCAAAAAATTAGGGAATAGGGAAGAGTGTTCAATGAGAAGTGAACGGACTTGTATTTTTTTGTAAATATTAAAGAGAAACCAGTTTGTTTGCTTTGTAATATCATGGTAGCGGTGTTGAAGGAATACAATTTAAAGCAGCACTACGACTCGAAGCACTCATCTAAAATGGATTCAGTAAAAGGGCAACCGAGTTAAGATATAAAGTGGCCGATTTGAAGAAAAAATTGCAATGTCAACAAACATACTTTAAGAAGTAAAATGTTGAAAGTGAATTAAGTGTTAGGGCAAGTTATATTACATCTGAGAAAATAGCTTTTAAATCAAAGCCATTTACTGATGGCGAATTTGTAAAGGGGTATATGGATTCAGCAGCTGAAGTTCTGTGTCCATCACAAAAACATTTGTTTTTAATAGTTTAGCTTGTCAGGAGTAATGGTGGCCAAAAGGATTGAAGAATTAGCGAGCGATATTGAGAATACACTTAAAGAACGTGCACCTCATTTTGTGTTTTTTATTTCATTGGCCCTCGATGAGAATACTGACATTACAAACACTGCCTAGTTGGCTTATTTTTACCAGAGGAATTCAAAATGCCTTTACCATAACAGAAGAAATGGCCGTTATTTTTCCAATGAGTGGCACTACTATAGGCAGTGATATTTTTCATGCTGTCTCTTCAACTTTGGAGCGATACGATCTAAGGTTGAGCTATCTCCCCGGAGTAGTTACTGAAGAAGCTCCTGCAATGGTAAGGAAGAATGAAGGTGTTGTGGCACTAATAAGAAAAAAAGCTAGTACTGTTACATGTCAAAATGGCAACTTTATACAATATCATTGCATTATACACTAAGAAGACTTGTGCACTAAAAGTGTCTGCTTTAAAGATGTTATGAAAGATATAACAAGAATAGTAAACTTCATCAGATTCCAAGTATTGAACCACACGACATTTAATACATTCTTTAAGGATATGAACTCAGAGTACAGGGATGTACTCTATTACAGAGAGGTTCGCTGGCTCAGTAGAGGTAAGGTACTGAAGAGAGTTTTCGACATAAAAGAAGAAATTTGTGAATTCATGGCAAGTAAGGGCAAGCCTGTCCATCAGTTCAACGACTCTGAATGGATAGCTGATTTCGCATATCTTACTGATGTTTCTATGCACCTAAACGACCTGAGCATACAATTACAAGGTAAGAACAATTTGGTACATAAGCTCTTTGACCAAGTGAAGGAATTTGAAAACAAACTTCGTCTGTAGGAAGTCAACTACAAAAAAAGGTGAATTAACACACTTACTATCCCAATACTATCCCAATGTGAAGTTCATAACAATGAAAAATACATTACTACATTCAGAGATCTAAGGTTCGATCTTGATACGTGTTTCCAAAATTTCAAATCTAATGAAAAATTTTTCAACATATTTTCCACTCCATTTAGTGTTGATGTTGAAGATGTGCCAAGCAATTTAAAAATGGAGCTTATTGAGTTGCAGTGTAATACAGATTTAAAAGAGAAATATATGAATGTAGATCTTTTGACATTCTACTCAAAATATGTTGAAGAAAAACAATTTCCAAATCTCCGAACTCATGCTCTGCTCACAGCATCACTCTTTGGCAATACCTAAAGCTGTGAACAACTTTTCTCAAGGATGAACATTGTTAAGTAAAATTGAGGAACTGACAGACAGACTGACAGACACCCACTTAGAAAGCTGCCTTCGAATTAGTACATCTGGCATCAAAGCCACCATTGAAAAATTGCTTAAGAAAATAGTGCCAAGTGTCTCATTAAAATTAGAACCGAAAACATTTTTAATAACACCTTTTTATATGGGTAAAAATTTATTTTCTATAGAATAAGCTTAATTTTAAATTTTAATTTTCAAATTTTTACCATGATTTGTTTTAGATTTTAGGTTAATTTAACAGTATGGCCAAATTACTCGGGGCACAACTGTACAAACATAAAATTGGAATATTAGATTATTTGTGACATATTTTATGTAAGGTGTGGCCCGCAACACTTTAGCTGGGGAAAAAGTGACCCTTGATTCAAAATTTTTTTAAGATTACCGCTCCAAATGGAGGTGCCACGCAGGAGGCCAAGAGAAGAGATGAGGAGAGTAGAGGAGTGGATTGGACTGGCGTGAAGGAAGATAAATGGTGGGAGGACAGGAGTAAATGGAAAGGCTTATGTTTGAGACAGAGCCTGCCGGTGGCAGGAAACTGTGGATGATGATGCTGATATTGATGATAGTAGGTTTTTCTTTATGAGTTCAAATTAAAGCTAGAGTTAATTTAAATGTATTTCACTTTTATCATTAGTCCTAAAACATTTTAAAAATAGTTTCGGACAAATTGACGTCATTTTTCTCATAGTTAATTTTGTGGTAGTTTTTTTTTATATCAGAATTTTATTTTGAAATCTGTGCAAAAAATCTGCAAATATATTAGTCTATACTAATATTATAAAGAGGAAAGATTTGATTTTTTGTTTGTAATGGATACACTCAAAAACTAGTGGACCGATTTTAAAAATTCTTTCACCAATATAAAGCTACATTCAGCAAGTAACATAGGCTATATTTTATTTTGAAAATTTAATTTATTCCTCATTGAGAACAAAAAAATCAAAACTTTCCTCTTTATAATATTAGTGTAGAAAAATAAGTGTTTGTCTGTGTGTTTGTTTGTTTGTTTGTGTGCGATGCCCACAGCCAAATCTACGGCACGTAGAGATCTGAAATTTTTAACATAGGTGTACGTGAGGGGGTCTGAATGCACCTCAAAGCATAATTTTTAACTAGCATTTTAATTAGGCTATTTCTAACACAATACCACAGTGGGTCATGGGCAACAACGCGTGTGATTGCTAGTATTATAATAAAAGCAGATTTTTTTAAATTATTATCGCTCATTGAATTAATTTAAGTATTGAATTAAATATAAGTTCTGAATTTATTATTTACTTTTGAAATCTGCGATAGTTCGTTAATTTTGGCTTCCCTTGAATCCTCCTCAGTTTTGGCTTACCTTGAATCTTCCTCAGTTTTAGCTTTTCTTGAATATTCCTCAGATTTGGTTTCCATTGAATATATCCCAGTTTTAACTTCCCTTGAATATTCCCCAGTCTTAGTTTCCCTTATATCTTCCCCAGTTTTGGAGTCCCTTGAATCTTCCTCAGTTTTAATCTCCCTTGAATATTCCCCAATTTTAGCTTCCCTTAAATCTTTTCCAGTTTTAATCTCCCTTGAATATTCCCCAATTTTAGCTTCCCTTAAATCTTTTCCAGTTTTAACTTCCCTTGAATATTCCCCAATTTTAGCTTCCCTTAAATCTTCCCCAGTTTTGACTTCCCTTGAATCTTCCCCAGTTTTAGCTTCCCTTGAATATTCCTCACTCTTATCTTACCTCGAATCTTTCTCACATGATTTAGACATCTGTTTGCAAAGTGACGTTGTGAATGAACTTGCAAAGATAGTCTCAGTCCCTTCCCAACAGGTACAATATAACACAGACCTCCCTAACCTTCAGCCCCTTGTTAATGATGACAGAATTAACTGTTTACCTAGTCATTAGTATCCAGCCCGCTCCTAGAAACAGAACCAATGACAGGCTGTTTGCTAGGAACTTAAGAGTCCATTAAAAAAAGATTAGTTTTAAGAATCGGTGGGTAAAATGCCATTGGTTTAGCAATTGAACTATATTCTTCTGATAATCAGCATCGGCCCACAGAAAAAAACTCAAATTGGTGAAAAATTATAGCTTTAAAATGCAAACGTCCATCCATGACCGTTTCCAGCCTCTGGCCTGGCTTAGTTTTTTATTCAAGTCATATATTTTTTCACTACCAACTTGCTAGGCCTGTCGTAGCTTCAAATATATATATATATATATTTAAACATTTTTTTATTCTTTAAGGTGAAAGATTTCTGTAATATTGGGTGGGACTCCAATAGTTAAATTATGTATCGGTCCTCGGCTATGTTGCTCCATAGAATACTGGTAGGCACTGGCCTATTTCTATTAGACCTCTGGATGACATCAGAGTGGCATAGAGAAATAAAATAAAATGAAGATTTAAAACGTTTTGTGCTGTTTTCTATACTCTGAATTATTGGTTATAAATATAAACTCCTACATTTATTATTCCATAACATACAAATCAGAAATTTACCCCCTTACAATTTACTCTAAAAGGTGAAGATGGTGATGGACAATAAATCAGCCTAAAACAAACTATTACTAAGCCTGAACACTATATCAACAAAAGTCCAAGCTCATTAAAGAATACGATTGGCCAAGAAACCTTAAATTCATGAAAAAAAACTAAGTTAATTATAAATGTTCTGAAATGGCCTTTTGCAACTCCCAATTAACCAACAACCCCTCACATATTTCCGTGAGTTCTTGTTCATCTAACAGCCGTTAAGATGACCAGTTGTTGAGATAACTGTCCATTCCGCAGTCCCAGCACATGGATTTCCATAAGGACAAAGTCCAGAGATACAAATAGCTCAAGAACACATAACTTTCCAGTGTTTGTTTAGGTACCACTGAACATGCACCCAATCCTTATCAAGGCCATTCTTGGGTTCCTTTAGATAGTTAGCTTTCACCACAAGAAATATTTTCCTTGCCACATGATTATTTTCCGACCTCTAGCATTCACGAGCCATCTACAGTCAAGCGTCTCTCTCAAGCACGTTTTTTTAAACAACAATACTTTTGTCTGCATCCATCGCTGCCAACTCACAAACGCAAATCCCCCTAACTACATAACCACGCATTTAATTTAATTAAGTAAGTTATGAATTACATATACACACAAACTGGTTTAGTTATGAATTATTAGGATTGCTATTCTTACCAAGAGATACGAATAAACATTTACCTGGTTAAAGGAGTACTATGTGTGGATATAAAGTTTGAAATTCCCTTATTTGCAAAATGTATCATCCTTCCCTTCCCTATTGACTCAATTGGACTTTTTTATTTATTTATATTATACCCAAACTACCGAATAGATAAAAAAGATCTCTTGCCTAGCGTTGGAGGTAGAAATAGAAAACCACAAAAAAATCAAGAATTAACCCTTCGAAGTGCCAATCTAACATATCTTCCTGCAAAGAGGGCAGCATGTGGTGAATGTAGTCGCTGATTGAGCCGATCAAGCCACTAAGTCTTTGAGACGGAGGGAGGCATTAGAAAAATAACTTACAAATGTCACTTAAAAATAATTTGAACTTTGAATTCTTACAGCCATGTTGCCAGTGCGTGTATTTTCCTTCTGCACAGACTGCATCTCCAAGGAGCACAAGAGCGGTGACATATATCTTGTGGTAACTTTCTCTACAAGACTAGCGACTCTTGGCTCTTCTCCGCTCCACCATTGGCGAACCATAGCGGGAAGTCTCCGCAGAGAGCAGAAATACATCTACAACACAACAAAATGTAAATATTGAGATATTTTTTTTTAAAAAAGCTGAAAATTAATTTGCTATGCCTTGATTTAAATTCATGTGTGATTCAATATTTAAAATAACCAAGGTATAACAACCAAATCCAAGTAGTTTAAATTCTTAAGTTTTTGTTATTTCCCTCATCATGTCCTAGTACCCGTTCGGGCTATCTACACATGTTAATTATGCTCATAGGTAGAAATGAGGAAGATAGAATTTAGGAGGACATCTACTCACATTCGCATGTAGGGAGAGTCGAATTTTTTTTTAGGAAAACTATTCTCATTACAAACTGCTAGGATAAAAAATCCCAATTTCTCTACCACAGGCAAACCAGGCTAGATGTTCTTCCGGAAACTGTTTATGATCCTTATGTTTTTTATGGGGTAAATTAAGTATCTGAAGCAAATTTTGGGGAAATATTATTTATTAAAACATTTGTTTTATTAACTTTTAATCAAGAGAGTGTAGAAACACTATACAATAAAGTAAAGTGATAGTGAAGGACGCCAACCTGAAAAGATTGTTAGGTTAGGCCTAGATATAAACATACACACTTCTCTATTTGTTCTTACACTTTTACAATTCCCACTTTTTCTAACTTCCACAGTTGCACATTGTTTTAAATTTTCGGAAATATATATTTTTCATATGAAGAGAGTAATGAAAAAAGTAATATTTCTGAAAATTCAAAACAATGTGCCATTGTGGAAGTTTTGAAGAAGTGGTAAGTGTAAAAGTGTTTGATACCTTACATTATTGCGCAGTGTTTCTACACTATCTTATTGTACATTTCCAAACCATCATGCAATTAATCATTTAATTATTATTATTTTTATAATTGGTAGTGTAATTTTAATGTCCTTAAAAAAAATTAGTGTTGAAATTATTTTAATTATCTTTTCTTAATAGGCCCTATAGTTTTTTTAGTGTTGTTCTTATTTTTAAATTGTGTTCTTTTAAGTGTTATTTCTAATTTAAAAACCATTATTTCCATTTATTAACTTTTTCCCTAAAAGTATTTATATATAAAAAATAAGTGTCATTCATATTTTAAGACCATGTGTTTAAGTATATTTTTTAAATCTGAAATTTTAAAGATGTGATACCTAATTACATTTAAAATAAACAAATATATACCCTTAGAATTTTAAAATTATGAATATATTCAATCTCGACTCAAATTCAGGAGCTTTTAGAAATACTCTAGTTTGACTCAAATAAAAAAAAACCAAGCTCGCAGACCCCTAGAAAATAGGTTTTCCTTAAATATTTTATTATATATTTGAATCAAATGTTCATTTTATGTGTTTGTCCTTTATTGTTATTCATTCCTTTTACATTTTCTCTGGCCTAACATTTTTTAACAAATTTCCTTTTTATCCCTTTTGGGTTTTTTGATTTCCTGTTTTAGGAAGTTTTGTTGCATGTTTCACTCTGCCTCCTGGAACCATAATTTTGAAACGTGCTAGTAGCAAGTTACTAGAGTATTTCTTTCATCTCTCACACAATCTTGCAAACCCCTGATTTTGAAACATCTGCGTTGTGAAAACTGATTTCACACAATCGAAAAGCGAGCAGTTTCTACTCGCTAGCCTCACATCGTGCGAGACAGGGCCTACCTGTCCAGTAGAGACATAATATAACAAAATGAATGGCAACCCCTTCTTTGGTTGCAACATTTTGAGAGAGATTTTGTTGAAATAAACCTTCCACTGTACAAAATAGGCTTACAGAAACTAAAAATATGATTTCTTTGTACACTTTAGTCAATCCTTCAATAAAAATATTTATTGGGTGAAATTATAATATTATATCTTAATTTTTTCAAAGGTATTAAATGTCAATTTGGATTAATGAGTAAAGTGATATCTTTATAGTCTAGAGTTCGAGTGTTCAAATCCTATAATATCCAATTATTATTTTTTATTTGTCAGACTAAAAAAACATTTAATTTTGAATTATTGTATAAGCATAATTCTTTTTTTTAAATATTTTGTATATAAGTATACAATATATTTAAGCCTATGTAGATTACCATAATATTCTTCTTTAAAAATAATTTAAAAAGGTAGTATATTAAAAACTGTCCATTAATTTTGAAGTTTTGTACGTAGGTGATTATTTAAAAATTAAATTAATGGGTTTTATGAATAAAAAGTTACACATTTAAAAATAAAGCTAAGCAAGCTAATTATTATTCGCATAGTAAAAACCTTTAGGGCCTATTTATATTTTAAAAATAGTTGCAAAAATAAAATATTATTTTACTGAATTCTAATTATTAACAAATGATTTAAATTCAGACAAAAAATTAAAATTTTATAAATGAGGTAGGATCGATCTTGTGAACTTCTGAGTAATATACAAGCTTGCTACCAACTGAGCTAAAGTGTGTCTTTAAGATAGAAACAGTTTTTCTACTTATAACTGAGAAATTTTTGCGACAACAAACTTAAACGCAAACAACTGGAAGATGGTTTCCTAATCAAATGGAAAAAATGTTTTACATGATGCACTCAATACAAAAATGTTTATTTCAGTTACATATTTTGTATAATGACATGTTGAGGCATTCCATTGCCTCAATCCTTTGGCACATCATAGTTTTACAGTGTTGTCAGACTGAAAACTCATTCGCAACAAAACAACGCCACACTGACTCACACAACAGTAGAAACCTTTCAAAATTATCTTTGTTTTGGTTTAGCCTGCAATTTGCGAGTTCATGAGCTGTGAGTATTTTCACAAGTTGTAAAATTAGGAGTCCTGATGAGATCTGATAGAATGAAATCTAAGTCAGGGGAATGGGTGTTAACCATCAATATCTTCAAGAAGTAACCATTACCACTTTGTCTAGTGGCAACAATGTAAAGTGTGAACTACATTATTCTTTGCATTGTAAAATATATTATTTGTTTGTTCCTTTATGTTTTTCCATACCTCTTTTCTGTAGTCATAGTTCTTGCATACATAACAAAATGTACCACAAAAAGTAAAATGAGGTTTTCCTTTAATGTACACTTTTATGTCTGTAATTTTACTATTAAATTCACATAATGAAAAACAATGTTCCTAACAAACGAAACAACGGTGTGACCGTACCATTATTCTAGAAAGGCCCTAGGAAACAATGTGTAAATTAAAGAGGTATCACCCAAAGTTGATGGATAATATCATTGAGAAAAAACTAATGGCACGAATAGAACTACAATTAGAAGAAAAACAACATGGATTTTGCCACAAGAAGGTTGCATAGATCATAAACACAAATATAGATTTTTAAGAATGATAATTGTTTGTGAAAAAAAATTATGATCATATAAATTCAGGTTTTTAGCTAAATTTAAGATAGCTCTCTCTCTCTCTCTCTCTCTCTCTCCTACAAGTTATAATTTGTTTTAATCAAACTAAAGGAAAGATTTAAAGACTTTACAATAAAAATGTCTTAAAATTGAGCCAAACTAGTTGAATTTGACAATTTTGAGGTAGAATGAAAAGAATCAAGTAGGCCTTACTCAAATTTTTGTTGATTTCAAGCAAATACTAAAACCCTAGATTATTTTTTTGATGGTCACACATTTCTAGTTGTGTTTAAGTATTCCAAACAGGTGAACCCATTTCATACTGGAAGAACAGCTCCAATTTGAGGCAGGCAACTTACCCAGCAAGCCAGGTCTTGCAGTGTTTCACTGCGACTGCTTACACCATATTTCAAATTCAGGCCAGACATAAGTACTTCTGAAATCTTAGACACTTTCACATCCAATAAACGTAGAATCTCCTCTGGCATTAGACAGAATACTGTTTGTAAAAGGGTCTGCATGAGACCTTTATTTCTGAAATGAAAAGAAAATCAAACAATTACAGCAGGATGCAGAAAATTGATTTTTCATTGTAAAAGTTGCATTGTTTTATTAAATAGTGAAAGGACTTTAAGAAAATTGTATTTAAATTTTTAAAGGCACATGCAACATATTATTACAAAAGAAAGAATGAAGGAGAACCAAATTAGATGAACCAACTCTATATGCTTTTAATTAGGAATGGGCCCTCAAATCCTTAAAGATCTTTGAGATTGAGTCATCTATAAGGTTGTTTTTTCCTTCAATTTTTCAAGTGAAATTTGTTTTAGAGATATAATACTGCTTATTGGTGATTCAGAACCAATTTAAATTATAGGACTAAATATAGGATAAACTTAACAACCAGACCCCGGACCAGTAATTTAACACTTAACTGAATGTAGCGTATTTCCTCGCATAATCGTCGCATCTTTTATACCTAGTTATTTGGGGGTAAAGTAGGGTGCAAACAATATGTGAAACCTTTAAAAAAAATTCTACTTAATATTGTATTGGCCTGAATATAATGCGATGTTTTTCTCCTAGAATTACCCTTTGAAACACTGTTCTCGTATTATATGTGTTGCCTAACATTTCCCATAGAAAAAACGCCAGATTCCAAGGTATATTTTGTATCATGATGGGACTATACTGGTCGGTCTAGTGTGCTCATCTGTAAATATACTGAAAGACAAAACAAAGAGCGAGAGAGAGTTACTATGACCAAGTAAGTCTAGTCGACTCAAGATCAAAACGAAGAGAAGAGTTTCCCCCTAACCCCCTTCATTCCTTGAATGCAGCTGCTCTGGCTGGAAGAGTATGGCGAATCTAATAATAAGGTCAAAACAACTGGTAGTTTTTTTCACGTGCCTAGCCGAGCTGTGTGATTTGTAAAGGGGAGTGGGCAGGCAAAATCAATCACAAGATGATACTAACTTCTTCCCACGAGAGGTAAACTAGTGAATGTTTAAAAAACAATGTGACCATTATGCAATGAAACTATTTAGACCAACTTTTTGGACTGAAAAATAGGATGCAACCATTATGCAGTGAAATACAATGAGAATGTTAAAGTTAGGACTCTGAGAGTACTCTTATTCCGAGCTTCTAACCCAGATTGTCGCTTAAGCTCGAGATCGAGCTCGAAGGTTTGGTAAGCTCATCATTTACGAGCTTCCACTTGATGTATTTAATAATCAATTTTTAAAACGCAGTAGTAAGCAGTTTATTTAAATGAGATAGTATCAGCATTTTCAGTTGTACATCATTCAGTTACTTAAATTGTTAAAAATTAATTTCAATTTTCACATTAATAATGTAATAGAGCTTTAAAACCACTTTTGACAGGTAAATTTATTCAATTTATTCAATATTGTCGTCCATTTTGAAGTATACTTGATTGAAATTGTTTACTTGTATTGCTATGACATAGCAATGACAATAAAAATAGTTAAGAAGATTACTAAATAAGTGAAGGATTCTTTTTACTATCTTTACCAGGGCCCTTTCTAAAATAATAATTTATGTTAAATTAAAAATGTAATATTAAAAATGTTATATTAAATGTTTTCAAACTTAAGATATTTAAAACTCGTATTAATTATTACATTTAGTTACAAAAATTACTCGTTTAGTTACTATTTAGTTATATAATTATGTTGGTAAACCTGTTTAAAATCAATGTTGATCTTATTCATTTCAATACATATTTTACCAAACTTACCAAATTTATATTAAAAAAGCACTTACTACTTCATATTGTTTGCTAGAAATATTATTTTTAATTTTAGAGTATCAACATTAACTTTTATAAGCATTAAAATTAAATTGAAGTAAATTTTTTAGTAAAATAATGTCTGACGAGAGCTTGTGCAACTGAGCATAAAAGAATGGAAATGGAACAGAAGACGTGATCATGCACGATTACACTAAGTAATAATAAACGAAATACAAAACAGTTCAAATTTTTAATTGTTTATGATTCTTATGTTTTCTTATATGGTGAATTAAGTTATTGAAGCATATTTTGGGGAAATATTAGCTAATGAAAACATCAATTGTATTAAGTTTTAGTCAAGACAGTGAAGAAACACTCTACAATAATGTAAAGTGATAGTGAAGGAAGCCAACCAGAAAGGATATTTAGGTTAGGCCTAGATATAAACAGATAGAATTCTCTATTTTCTTTCTACATTTTTACACTTACCACTTTTTCAAACTTCCACAGCTGCACATTGTTTTGAATTTTCGGAAATTCAAACTAATGTACAACTGTGGAAGTTTTAAAGAAAAGGAAAGTGTAAAAGTTTGAGACATGAAAAGAGAAGTGTGTTTGTTCCTAATTAGTCTTAACATAACTATCCTTTCAGTTTGGCTTCCTTCACTATCCCTTACTTTACATCATTGTACAGTGTTTCTACACTATTTCATTGTACATTTCCAAGTCATCATGCAATTATTCATTTTATTATTATTATTTTTATAATTGGTAGTGTAATTTTAATGTCCTTAAAAACATGAGTGTTAAAATCATTTTTTAACATTATAAAATTATGAATATACTCGAACTCGACTCGAACTTGGGAGCTTTTAGAAATACTCGACTCGAATGGAAAAATCCATGCTCGCAGACCCCTAGTTATTGTGAATGTATTATAAGAAATAATGTTAAAATTTAGTTACTATTTGTATTTTATATTATATTTATATTTCCTTTTATATTAATAATTTTTTTCAAGATTCGGATTCGGGATTCAAAAGGTAAATTGGAGATTTGGATTAGTAAAATAGTTGATTCGACCCAACTCTAAATTTAACCACGAATCGTTGTTAGCTTTTATTTAAAAAAAAGTTAATCAAACAAAAATTCAAGTTTTTTGCTAGTTCACACACGAAAACAGTTTTTTCCTCTATGATCATAATTCTAAATAGACTTATGCCGGTGAGGTTCCTTTTCCTTTCCATTCTTATTAACCCTTAGTTTAAGGTGTATTGATAAAATAAAAATACACATACTTGTATTTGCTAAAACAAACTTTAAACTATTAAAAAAATATATTGTCTATTGAAAAATATAGGGAAAACAAACATGATCAATGCATGTTATGTATGAGCTAGAGCAAGTTGCAGTGAGTGTACTCACGAAAGTCCAGCAGCGTAATGGTATCTGAGCTGGGCTCCAGCCCACCCGCACATGTCTAGGACTATGTCCCATAGCAACAAGTAGGCAAGAGTGAAGGTGTAAGCGTCAGTGTGAGGCTGCACAGTGCAACAGTCACCTAAACGTTGATCCGAGTACAGCGTATCAACAAAGCCTTGTGTTAACTCCAGTGCCCCATTGAGCATCCATAGGTGCAAGTTGGCGAGGTCGGCTTCTGCCGCCACCATCACTGTGTCCAGGGAGGTTAGCCCTCGGCTGAGCCTGAACAACCAGACCACAACATCACTCCTGATAATGTCACTAAGGTTATATAAAGAGTTAATAAAAGATAAGATGGGTTTTTTTGGCACCACATTTTACTACTTGTTCGGGTTATAGAGCAAAACAGGCATATAAAAAATGTTAATATTTAGTTTTTATTTATATTTTCTATGACAACCTAAGAATTATTGTGAACTAGGGGAGTGCGAAGTGTTCAAAGCCAAGTCGAATACAAATATGGGAAATATTCTCGAAGCCGAATCGTAGTTCAAATATTTTATATTTAATTTTGTGTAAAAATATTAGGTGTACATAGAGTATATATTTATCTAATATCAAACAAAATATTACCTTTAATTTTTTTAACACTATAATTTGTAGATTATTGCCAACATATAAATTTTATATTCACTTTACCTTTGTATTAAAAACACTTGATGCGTACAGCTTGAGTGATTGGTTAAAAAAATATGCATTTGCTTTAATATCATTGGATTTTCCCTGCATGGTGTTTTACTAACTTTTCACAAACAAGATGCAAATCAACAAAACATAAAAGAGTTAATGGACGTCCGAGAACAAGAACAATGTTATAGAAAAATATGAGTTTAAGTTAATTTGGCAGGTGCGTCTATAGGTTTGAGAAGTCCAGTGTTAAAGAACTTTAGTTTTTCTGTTTTACAAATCAATAAGGAAACCTTTGATTTTATAAATCCACGTAAATCTTGCCATGTGAATAATTAAAAAAAATATATGGTTCTGATTTTGAAAGTGCCTAAAGCCAGTCTTGGAAAATAATACAACCTTGATGATGGTAATTTTACTCATAAATTAAATCTTCATGTGATCTGTATAAAATAAACAATTTTTTGCAGATTTTATTTAACTTTATTTTAAGTAAAATATCTATGATATTATCTAAATTTATAGCAATTTTCATTTATAAGTACTCACTATATGCATACTTTTTTTAAAATAATCTAAGGAATGTCATGTTCCTCACTCATGTGCTCAACTATCTTTCAAGTTTGTCGCTAGCCTATGCATTAACATGAATTTGAATTGAACATACCGATTCTTGTAGTAAACAACTGAAATGGCTGTGTGTGTGAATTTTATGATATTAAAAATACATTCCATATTCAAGAAACACTTCAAAAGTTTAATTAAACACACTGAAGATTTAAAAAAAAACTTTCATCATTTATTTTAGTTTACACTTTAAATAGGAATAAATTCATCTTCTGTTGGTACCAATCAATGTTTGTGATCACAGGAATTAGAGGTTTAATGTTAAGAGTGTCTTGAAATTCAAAGTGTTATGGAAATTTTCCAAGTCCCACCAAGAAAATAAAGCAAACTCAAAACGATAAAAATATATTTTATTTCTTTAGGTAATTTCAGTCCACTTGTATATGAAACAAAATATAAGTGTAATATAATCACTAGACTTCGAATAATAGACAAAGCTTTGAATAGCTGCTGAAGCCAAACATGGGTTCAAATCAAATACAAAGTAGGCCAAGATTCGCTTTGGCTTTGAATTTTTCAGAGCTTCACACACCCCTAATGTGAACAAAATAAAAAATAAAGAAAAATAAACTTAATAGAGGCGTAGCGATTCAGTAAAATCAATACCAATTACCGATTGTTTAAACTAAATGTTCACGCTACAATTATTAACACAGATTAATCCTGATTATCAATTATTTATTAATAACTATTGGTAAATATGCTTAAGAGAATGTTAACAGTTAATGTAATTAATACAGAAAGATTGTATGCATATAAAAATATATTTTATGCATAGCCGGCAAATGTTGGAACTAGAATATTAATTTTATCAATGGTATGAACTTATATTTCTTTATCTGGTTATGTAATCTTTGCAAAGCCCGCAACCAAGATACAGTGTGTATCTAAGATATTTTTTTATCACTAACTCCTAAGTAGAAAATTTTATTCAAACTTTACTTTAAAAAAGATGAATTGTAATAATAATTGCTGATTACGGTTAACTGCCGATGCACTAATAATCACTCGATAACAATTCATCGGTGTCTGCATCGGTATACCCCTAAAACATATCACTGTATGAAAGTTAATCTCTTTTTGTTACAATATCTCTAAGAGTCAAATCCTGATTTGTAGGTGAAATCTAAATTTCAAGATGAAAAATGATAAGCAAATATAGGATGTACCTGGGTTCTTCAGCTTAGCAGCACATTTGTTACCTTTTGATGACGTGGTAAGCTACTAGTTGAAGCGGAGCGATGGGAGAGCACACCAGATGACAGCAGTACTTCATCACCAACTTGAGCCTCTCTTGGGCTTGGTTGTTATGGACCAAGAAATACTCGGGGTTCATGAGAGACACGGCCTCGCACAAAGGTTCCAGCAACAACAAGTCATGACAGGTTAACTGCTGGATGTCGCAGTGATCTGAAACGGCCAACATTGTTTCATCCTGCTATACCATACTTTGATGAATGTAAATTTTACTATGAAATCTTCACTAGAATTTAAAGATGTACATATAACAATATTTTTGTCACACAAACATTAAAAATACTCTCACTGCTCTCGTAATTTGCAATGCCAAGGTTCGAGTTGGTTGCTTATTTTTATTTTATTAATTTGAAGACTGATGTTTGTTAATCTTCAGTTATTTATTATTAGAGTCTAATGCCACAACTGGCTATCAGAAATGTGGAACAGGAAGATAATTTCAAGAAAATCCATAGACATTTAGCTTTATGGAGGATCAGCCATTCTCTGTAAAAGAATAATCTCAATGAAAACAGTCAGGCATCAACTGCAAAACTTATAGTATGGCCCATGTTCATAATTATCAATTCCTTAAAGAAAATCTATTTTCAAAGTTCAGGTAGATTTGTTATATAGGAAGAAAGGTAAAGGAAAGATGGGTGGAAATTAGAGATGGGTCGAATTCACTATTTCTCAAATACTAATCTACATTTTATTTTCGAATATCGAATTCCAATCGTAGCAAATTGTTAGAGATTTTAATGATTTACAAATAGACCTACATTATACAATATAGGCCTGAACTGTAAATTAAGATGTATTTCAATCTTGCTTACAAACTTAATCAACCCCAACTACCCCTCGCAAAATAAACGTTAAAATCTAGCCAAATTAAACAATCAAGACTCATATTATTGTTTAAAAATCAAATCAATCAAAATTTTAATGTCTTTTAGTTATTTTTAAAAGTGTTGTTCGAATAAGTTAAGTTTCTAAAAAAACATGTGAAATAAACAGATTAGGGCTAGTTATCCTTTGATCAACTTTAATCATCATTAAAGGATTATAATTTATTTTAATAAGATAGCAAAAATAAAAATTCAAAAGGATATTTTTAATAAAGACTAAAACAGCATGCTTAACGACCAAAGATACATTGGAAATCGTGAACTCAATAATGCCTAACTATGTTTTATTATTATTTTATTATATATCCATTATCTATCTTCCCATAAGAAACAAGAAATATATTCGATTCTTGCAATATATCGCTTTCTGAGCATACATTCTATTTAAAACACAAACATATTTTTTTACTCCAATACGTTCATTCCCATTTTAATAGGCAGGACTATGTTTGAATATTTTTACAATTACTTCAATAACACATTTAAAAAAATAATAAACTATAAGTTAAAAACAATTTAAATTATTATTAGCACCGCGTCTTATTACCCGTTCATGTTATACACACTTACGCTAATGTGTAATGGTAGGGTGATTGTGAGATGAAATGGAGGACCTACAGTTGTGATTAGTACACTTCTTGTCAGAGGTGAAGGAATGGTTGGCGTCCGACTTTGTATCGTGTGTAATGTGTTTTTTCTGTTAAAAAAAACTTGTTTTATTCATTAAGAGTTTATTTGTTACTTTAGTTTTGATTCTCAGTTTTAGAAGAGTTTTAATGTGTTCATTAAAATATTTACAAGACCGTTCGTGAGGTGAAAGTTTTAGAAGTGAGCATGTGCCAAAACGGTTTGAGTCCAAGTTTCCCATAGAGGTGGGAGGTTAGGGTACTAGGCACGTAAGATTTTCCACACCAAACAATTTTTTTTAATAATGATTTTATTCATGCTAATCTCTTTTGTCCGACAAAATAAAGACTACGGATTAAGTTGTGCTTTTCAAGTAGGCCTAACTAAGTATAATCCATTCACCGTAGGAATTGACTTCTGAAAGGCCTTTTTCCCTACCATAAATCTACTATATAGTAGAGATATTGGTAGGAAAAAAGACCTTTCAGAGAGTAATTCCTACCGTGAATGGAATATAAGTTTTGAATTCATAATATTATGCTTTGTTTATGAGGTGAAAGATTCGACCATCGGATCCAGTAAAACACTGAATCCTTGACTCTCTAATACTTGTCAGGATTTGGTAGATTCAAGGATTCGAAAATTTGAGTGGCCCATCTCTAGTAAGTAGAAACATATAAAAGGGAACAAAACACAATATGGCACAAGCAATGAAAATAATAATACAGTTCATCCTTTACAGTACTACCACAAACCAAAATGGTAATGGTTGCTTCTTAAAGAAAATTTATTGTTACCATCTAATCCCCTGACCTAGGTTTTAGTTATGGAAGAGCCCTCGAATCCTTAAGGATAGTCGAGGATTCAAGAAAATCAAGATACTCAAATCCTTAAAAAAGAATATTTTTTCAATTTTTCAAGCCTTTAATATTTCATTCATTTATTTGAGGTATTTAACGTGCACGTTCTGAACCAACTGATTATCTCAACATATGATAATTTCTATGAGTCAGAGCGAAAGAGCCAAACAATTATGCCAGTAAAGGTATTTTCATTTACCTTCCAGGGTTATTTTACATGCCACAATTGACATGGGACCAATAGCTTTACTTCCCCTACGAAAGAAGTTGTGCTGCAGATTTTTAACACTCAAGAAAAATATGTCAATCCCACCCGAGTTTGAACCCCCAAACATCGGGTCCTGAGGCAAGAAATTTACCATATGGGCATTAAGAGCCACTTTTTCAAGTGAAATTTGTTTTAGAGCCCTACTATTGTCGATTGGTGGTTCAGAACCAATAATATAGGATAAACCTAGCAACTAGAACCCAGACCAGTAATTTAACACTTGACTGAATGTATGAATGTTATAATACATGGATTATAAGAAAGAATTCAAAATAGGATTCGAGATTCGGGAATTGAAAGTAAAATTAATTGAAGATTTGATCCAACTCTAGAAACATGGTTCATGGTTTACATTTTTACCACAAGACAAAGAGGTAATGGTTCCTTCTTGAAGAAAATGGATTGTTACCGTCTAGTCCTCTGACCTAGGTTTTATTTTATATGAGCTCATCCTCGGTGTTTCACACCTCCTCCTAATGACTACCCCTAGAATGATATGACATCCCATTTTAAATAGTTGTGAGAGTTAAAGGACCAACCTGCCACATAAATAAATATGGAAAGTAGACTCTTATATACTTCTTCCGCAAAAACATCCTTCCACTCTTCATAGAAAGACTGTTTCCTTTCCTCTGCTGTGGCGTAAAAACGTTCCAGGGTCGCAAACAATTGCAGAATATTTGCGCCAAGCACCGCAACTTTGTAAGCATCCACCGAGTTCTCAACTGAGGCCCCTCTACAAGCATTTACAAAAAACTATTTTAACATCCTAAGCACATGATTACAATTTAAGACCCGAATGATTATATAAGCACATGGCTTACAAACCAACTTAGCTCAAGGTACAGAACCCAGTCCTTGTCTGTTAGTTCATCAATGTGATCCTCCAATGTAACCAATGAAACTTTGTTCGGTCACGCTTGGTATCCAAACCTTGGACACTGATCTTGTATACAGATGTGCTAAGGTGATCGATTACAAAGATTATTTTTAAAGCACCCAATCTTATTACCAATTAGGTTTATACACTTAAGATTTATTTTACTTGATGATGTTATTCTATGGTAAGTGTATGGGTCTCCTTTCATTTTTATAAGGGTTGGGTCAAACCCACTATTTTACAAATGCGAATCTCAAAACCAAATCTCCAATTTACCCTCTAAGTTTTTCCAAGATTTGGAATCAGGATTTGAAGGTAAATTGGAGATTCGGTTTTGTAAAATGGTCCTTAGCTCAGTTGGTAGTGTGTCTCTCTAATGAGCTAAAAGTCCCGGGCTTGGTTCCCGGTATGGCCGAAAAATTTACCATTGATGAAATGTGGCTTTACTCTCAGAATGATTAATTAATGGCCAGGTACTGGATGTTGTTCCTGTCTGAGTCTTAAGTTAAATTATAAGGCAAGCCTAGCAAGCCGGTATTGGAAAAGATATGGCTATAATAATAAAAAATAACCCAAGCAACAGGCTGGAAACAATAATGGATGTAAAGTGTAAAAAGTTGTCTAGTAGTGGATTTGACCCAACTTTACTGGTAAGTGATGACAACAAACCTGTTGTTCATAGTCGATGTGACAAGTGGCAAGCTGAATGGCCCTGCGGGAACTAAGAGAGACTCCTTACTCTTCTCCAAGCTTGCCAGCCACGAGGTCAGAGTGATATGTACCACGTCAAACACTTCTTGCTCCAAAACCTCAGGGTTAGAATTCACTACATCAGCCATAACCCGAGCCGCCTCCGACAGTCTCTGAACGTCACTCCAATCTAACTTACCAATGTGGCTGTAAAAAACAAGAATATGATTTATTATTATTAAAATAATTAGGGCTATATCATTTTAAAATTGAAACATGCTATTTTTGTTTTACATATATGCAAGTGTTTGAAATGATGATAATAAAAGTAGGGATATGTTAGTAGTAAAATGTTTGAGCTTGATACAAGCTTTCAACAAATACTTGAGCTCAAGCTAAGTTCTGTTTTTTTTTATAGGAATCCCACTTTCCATAACCAATATTGATTGAATGTCACTAAAATTAGGCATATTAGAAGTGTATTATTTGATTTATTAATTATAAAGCTAATCTAATAAACAAAATCTTTCAATGATACTTCCTTAGAGACTATTGTATAATTTATCTTTACATCATTAATTAAAAGACTAACAGGCTAACAGGGTTGCCACTAATTTATAGCATTGAAATTCCCTGCCATTTCCAGACAAAAATATAAAAGTTCCAATAATGTAATATAATGTGGCAGGAATGAGAAGGTAGCTTCAAATATATGCACACACATTAGCATGGAGAGAATGGGTGAACCACCCAAGTGCACCTAACCGGGATTAAAACTCAACCTTCCTCCTGTCATTATATGCAATGTAAGTAGTATATGCCCCAACTACATAATTAATTATAACCACATTTACTAAAGATAAAATAACTTTAGGGGCTGGGCTCATCATGAATAAATACTTCTTTTTTTTTGCTTGTTTATTTGAAGCTCTTTTCTGCAGTATGGGTGCACTGCTTTCCACACATTTACACAAAACAATTTATTTCTAATTGTAATTAGTGGGTGGTTAAGCCCCAACGCTTTGGACTTCAAAACGAATACCATACGCATGTCATTTGAGAATTGAAAAACACTCAAATAAATCTGTATTTGATCATGCGCAAAGGGTCACTAAACTTATAAAGCAAATTGGAAAGGCTTTTGGTGTGTTAAATAAACAATTTCGCTATAACACAATAACATAATGATTAATTAAAACATTATTTTGTAAAACTTAAGTCACAAATGATATATAAAATAATGATAAAACACTGTTTTGTCACTATTTTAAAATTAAGAATACAAAAGATCAAATACTCGCATGCATATTATGTGTCATATTGAAGGCTGTCACAACTAGAATGGTGACCACAGCACATACGCTGATGTTTACATATGCACAGATGTTCTTGGATTACTAAGTACCACAATATATGATAGTAATTTTAATTATTTATCAAGCAGAAAAACGTAATGGAAAATAGCTTGTCAGCAAAATTGTTTAACACATTTGAAAGTTTGACTGGATATTTTAAAATTCCAGTCATTTTTAGGAAATTTGAGAAATTTCCTGATTTTTACCCAATTTTTCCGGGCCAAAACAAATTCCCTGACATTTCCCTGTTTTCCAGAAGGGTGGCAGCCCTGACTAACAGACTAAAAGTGTTAATACAATTGTAATCTTTATGGCAAAATGATTATTTAATTGATCTATTTATTTGAGGTAAGCCATGGCCGTCTCTAGTAAAGGCCGAGGCGTGCGACATCTGGCAAAAGCACATCAACGTGCTTCTGGTTGGGAGTACATAGTACCAGAACCATTGTAATTCTACACACAGGACATCATTTTTTATTGTTAACTGTGTTTTCCTTTGCATTATTTTAATGTAATTCGTTGTCATGCCGAGCTCTAGTGTTATTCCTGGATGTAAGAAAAACTATGCTTCAAGAATACAAACAGAAGGATACACCAGTTGTCTACAATTTCCAAAAGATCAAGTTAATTGTGATCAGAAGATACAAGCGATACTGAGAATTGATTGGCAACCAAATTATAGATATGTTGTTTAAATTAAATATTTTTACAATACCAACTTGATCTCATTATAAAAATGTACTGATAAAAATGGTAAACTATGCGTGTTTCCTCTTCAGCAGCCTATTTTATGTAAAGGTGCCATTCCTAAAATTTAATAATAATTTACCATCTCATCTTACAACCTCAAAATCTACAAAACGAAAATATCTAAACGAAAGTTGGAAATAAACCAAAAAAGTCTAAAGGATTCAGAAGACAAGATAAGAAGTAGGCTAAATAGGTAAAGTTGTTGTACATTGTATATTTGTGTGTTAAAATGTTTAGGTGACAATAATAAAAATTATATTTAAAAAACATTTCTAAATAAATATAAAAAACAGTTTGTTGATTTAAGTTTAGCTTTTTTAATAAAAAATGTTACATTATTAGTCAAGTTTATACATTATTTTAAATTAATCAACTTTTATTATTTTGTATCACTAATTTATGTTAATTTAGCTCAATAATTCATTGTAATATATAAAATAATTCTTAAAAAAAATTTGTACGAGACGTTTATTTTAAGGTGACTTCTTATCACAAAGATTCTTATCACAAAGATTGGACTGTTCGAATACTAATGAGGATGTATGTTTTTTATATAAATTGGAAATTTCATCTTCACCTAAGATTAGTAGTAGTATTAAAATTAATAGGTATATGCTTGTTGAGGTGTATGTTGATGGAGAATTAATTCCTAATTCTAATGTAATTATTTCTGAGGTTGTGGTATTTAATAAATCAACTTTAAAACAATGGAGCCTGTTAAAAACATCACTTGAATATTGTGACAACTTTGATAAGTTTGATACCAATAAAAACTTTTAAATAAACTTGACGGAAGCTTATTTTGGCAGATTAAAATTCATAATTGAATCTGAATATAATGAAGATTCTGAGACTGTACTAAAGAAACATAACATCCTACATGATCAGTTTACTTTGCTATTTCTTAAAAATCCTAAATAGAATGTGACAAGTTGGCCTCAAACTTAGATTGTAGCTCTTGTTGCGACTTATTAAAGAACAAAAATAATTGTGAGGACCAATAATTTAATACGATGAATGGGAGTGGACTTTCTGCCCCATCTGATCCCATTTTAGGCATTGGAAAGCAGGTGGTAGAACTAGCACAAGTGCTAGTATCTGAGAGCTACGGATCCAATTTCTTAACAATACCTCATAAAAAATTCTGTGTCCTAAGTAAGACCACAATTAAGAATGACCAAAGTCTGCAAGACGCTATTGGGTAGATGTGTTTGTATGGCAAAAAATGCATAGATTTTCTTAATAAGGCCATAAACCTTATGAACAACATATTGTTAAATAACTATTGTAAAAAACATATAAAATGAATGATTTTCTGTTGTTATTGTGACAAAAAAAAAGTTAATATTTACAATACTTGTTAAAAATATGATGTTCTTAATGTTTATGGTCCTTTAAAGAAAATTTACAAAACTTTTACTACACAAATAGTATAAATACGGTTATGTCCTTATGGCTAACAAGAGTAAAGGATATATTTTAGTGTAATTGTTTTAAGCCATAAGGACATAACCGTATTTATACTATTTATGTAGTAAAAGTTTTGTAGATTTTCTTTAAAGGAGCATAAACATTAAGAACAGCATATTTTTAACAAGTATTGTAAATATTAACTTTTTTTTTGTCACCATAACCACAGAAAATCATTCATATTATATGTTTTGTACATTGTATATTTATGTGTTAAAATGTTTAGGTGACAATAATAAAAATTATATTTAAAAAACATTTCTAAATAAATATAAAAACAATTTGTAGCTTTTTTTAATAAAAAATGTTACATTATTAGTCAAATTTATACATTAATTTAAAATTAATAAACTTTTATTATTTTGTATCACTAATTTATGTTAATTTAGCTCAATAATTCATTATAATTTATACATAAACATACAAAAATGAATTTATTAAATTGTTTGGAAATGATAAAAAAAAGCACTGATCTCTTTGGCGCTAATGTATTAACACGTCAGGCGAGGGAGAGAGAGGAGTTGCCACATCGAACGTCTCGGACAATAATTCATTATAATTTATACATAAACATACAAAAATGAATTTATTAAGTTGTTTGGAAATGATAAAAAAAAAAGCACTGATCTCTTTGGCGCTAATGTATTAACACGTCAGGCTAGGGAGAGAGAGGAGTTGCCACATCGAACGTCTCGACCTTTACTATAGATGGCCATGATTAACATGCGCTTTCTGGGTCGAGTGATTATATCAGCATGGTAGAATTTTTATGAGCAAGGGTGAATGGGGCTATCAAGTTTACTGGGAAGGGTATTTTCACATACCTTCTAGGGTTCTTTTACATGTCACAATCGGCATGGGACCGACAACTTTACTTCTCCTGTGAAGGAAGTTGTGCTACAGATTGTTATCGCTCAAGAAAAATCTGTTGATCTTGGCTAGGTTAGAACAAACGAACATCGAGTCCTTAGGTAAGCACTTTAACCCAAGACTACCAAAGTCAACTTGGCAACATGAGTTTCCTATTTTCAAATAACAGGCTTCTTATGAAAATTAGATTGTAGATAGATTTATGAGCGTGACAGTTTTTAGCTTGTTATATTTGTAAAGACACTGAGATTTCGCAAGACATGTTTTTATGAACTTTTACTCAGCACACTAAAATCACTACCAAAACATATTTAAAGACAATTGTAGCCTTTTTGAAGTAATAATACAGCCGTGAAAGAAAACAAAATAAAATCTTTTTGCAAGATTGACCATTTTACCTTTTACATACTTTTAAATAGAACTCAAATATTCTAAAGAATTATTTTATATATTTGATAATGTGTAGTTGTGGGTAGTGGCTGAAATTTTGGATCACTTTGGATGACTCAAGCTTCTGGTTCTAGTCTTTGGAAAACCATTATCAAATACTTGATAAATTATTATTATTGTTGTTTAGCACCGAGTCTTACTACCTGTTCTGGTTATACGCTTATGTATTAATTACACTAGTGGTTTTAGGGATTAGAAAGGCTATATTAATAGGAAGTGTGCCCACATTTGTGGAGGGAGAGTGGAGAACTATTTAAGAAACAAAACCCTCAGCCCAACGACCGAGATTCGAACCTCAAGTTCCCCATCATCGGCAGTCTAGCCTACTGCAAGCGTAGCGTGTTAGACCATGTGGACACCGAAGTGAGTAAATAATTAATAAAGACCCAGAAACAAATCAACAGCGTTCTCAACATCTTGTTCTTGAAATACCAGATCCCAATTACTTTTAGTGAATTGATTATATAATGTTAAAATGATTACCTTTACTAGCGAATTGAATAGATAATACTAAATGATCATCTTTTCTAGCGAGTTGATTATATAATGCTAAATGATCACCTTTTCAAAAACTAGTTTAGTTTAAAATCATCTTTCAAAGAAGTGGTAACTTTACCAAATAGAATCTTCAAAAGTATTGATGGATAGGGATAGTATCGATTCTTAATTACATTATTGGTTGTCATCTTTGCTCATGTTAAAAATATCTCAATTTGTGACTATCAAATATTAAAGTAATTTAGCACTTAACAGAATGTATGAATGATATAAAAAAAATTAATAAAAACAGATGCAAACATTTTTAGTTACAGTTTCTGTTTTTTAATTAGTGTTTCTTTTATGTTTATAATTTTTTATAAAGTCAAATTGCATTTGAGATTCGGGATTGATATGTAAAATGACGATCCAAGATTTGATATTTGAATTTGTAAAATTGTGAATTTGATCCTACAATTAGTATAAACCAAATTTAAGGACATTTTAAGGCCTTAATAGCACAGCATTGTTAGACTAAATAAATTTAACTAAAAATAAACCTACCTCTCAAACAATAAATTTGTCCTGTTTGCTTTTATCATACACATGCAGCAGCGTTTTACTCTAACAACGGACCCAGCTTCACCAACATTATCGAGCTGATTAACTATCAAACTTTCTTCCTTTGCACCGGCCTGACACTGACAGTTGTTTATTACAGCCAACCTCTCCAATGTTAATGTTGGTAGCTCTGGATCCGTGTCACTCATCACCTCATTGGTCTTGCACAGCTGTGAAATTAGGTTACATTTAACTATAAATACAGTTCAAGGGAGCTGCCATTGAACCAAGAATAAATTCCACTTAAGAACCTACACTACCCCTTGTGGATTTTTATTTATGTTTATGTTTTACCCCTAAGAGAATATTCTCTAATGAAATAAGTTGATAGTTAAGACTTAAATATGTTAATCTAGAAATTAGCAAATTTATGTTCAAAAGTTAGGTTGTTATTAAATAAGATGCTATATAACATGATGTTGAAATTTAAAAAAAAATAGAAAGTTTTAACAGGAACATTATTTATGATTATGAACAATTAGAGAAAATTTAAATAGTTCATCAACTTAAACAATGGTCAAACGAGTTTATGAATAGTCTAAAACATAGATTAACACATTAAAATATTAATACACAAAATATAACAAACAATATAACGGGATATGAACATACACATTAAGTCAAAACTTATTTTGAAATCATCCAGAATAAAATTAAGTTAACATCAGCAAAGTTGATTCAGATAATGTTCAAGTATGATATAATATAGAATTGAAAAATTATGTTTGTGTTGTTCTAAGCCTTATCTGTATTGATGTCCCATTTCTCCTTTAAGATCTAGCACTGGAAAAAAAGTCTGGATTACTTCAATCCGACATGTTTTGGTACATTAGTACCATATTCATGGATATTTGTCATTGTGAAAAACCCAAGGTGTTTTTATGACAGCTAGATGGTAACTGTTGTTTTTCAACATTAGATTAAATAGTATCCTATTTAATAACAACTTAACTTTTGAATATATATTTGTTATTTTCTAAATTAACATATATAAGTTTTAACTCTCAATTTAACTACTCCTTACTTAAAAGTTTATCATTTAGAATGTTTTCTAAAATGCTAATGAGATAAGGTTGAAAAGCATACAATTTTTATGGAATGCAGATACATCTGTATGGAAGGAGAGTGGGAAACCATTTAGAATAAAAACACCCAGTTGGGGCATTACTTGCAAACTGGACCAAACTGATGAAGATATTTGTGTGTCCATGAATACAGGTCTTGTGGATTGAATGCTAGTGTAGAATATGAATTCAAAGATGTAGTAGCTATAGCCTCATTTTAAAAATGATCAAAAATTGAAATTAGGGATGGGCCCTCAAGTCTTCAAGGATATTAGAAATTTGAAAAAATGTTGTATTTGAGATTCAAATTATATATAAATTTTTTTTTCAATTTTTTTAATGACATTTGTTTTAGAGCTCTAATAATGCTTATTGGTGATTCAAAATCAATAATAATTATATGGTGAACTTAACAACCAGCCCCCAGACCAGTAATTTAACACTTAACTGAATGTATGAATGTCATTATATGGATAATAAGAACGAATGTTAACATTTAGTTATTATTTATATTTTATATTATTCTATTATATTTATATTTCCTCTTGTGTTCATAATTTTTTCAAGCTTTGGAAGGAAGACCAAGAATGAGATGGGAGGATCAAATAACAGATGGTATGTAAGTGAGAGGAGAAAAATGGATGTCATAAAAGGAGGAAGAATGGACATCGCTTCAGTTGTTGTTTGTTTCGAGCTTGTTTCTTGTTAGGTCAATAAATATAACATGAAATAAAAAATTTATTTTTGGGTTACAAGTAATACATGATATAGTAGAGGAAGCAAGACTGAGATGGTTTGGGCATGTAATTAGGATGGAAAAAGAGAGGATAGCAAATAAAATGTTGGAAATGGAAGTGTGTATGAAAAAGACCGCAAGGGAGGCCAAGAAATAGATGAGAGGGATGATGATGATGATTTTGTTTAAGCTACATGTAAATAAACACTAACTTAATAAAAGGATTGAAGAGTAAGGAGGTCAAAATGAATCTGTCAACGAACTGAACCAGACCCAATGTTCTGTGTAACTCTAAAGGAACTGTGTATCCAGCTCTACTTGATAGCAAACACAAGTTTAGGTAATTTTATAGTTTAAAAAAAGTATGTTAAAATACTACACAGATTAAATTTATAATATAGGTAACTAAACTTTTATCATAATATATATAAATTTTAACAAAATATCCTATATAATATAACACTAATGACATGTTTAATAAAACCCTTAGTGAACAAGCCTACTCAAGCTTGGAAAAAAAATTCCCTGAGAATATGATTTTCAGATTTTTCCAGACTTGAGAAATACTAATTTTTTTATCCATAATACTATTCAAATCAAAAGTGCCTGTACTTGACATTTTGCTATAAAAAAATGAAAAAAATCAGATAAGGTGATTAATGAAGTGAAAATTTATTTCAAGTAAAGATATAAAAAAAACTCGGATGGTAATATATATGAAATATTTTCTATCAAAAAATATTTGAAATAACAATATTATTTATCAATTTATTTAAAAAGAAAGTTAAGATGGATGTTCCCCAGCTGAAATTTGTTAATTTAATGCTGCAACGCCCTTTTCGTCATTTTTAGGAAATAGCACAAACTGCTGTGGCTTTTCATTTCCGACGCTCCTTACTAGTCTCTATCCAACATGAATAGGTATTTCATTCACTATGCATAAGGTCTTTGGATATCTCATAGCTAGACTTGCAAAAGGTGAGGTTATTTTTAGGGGAAAAGTGGTGTTATTTTTCCTTAAAAAGCAATGATATTATATTTTGAAAGTGATATTGTTTAGGTAAATATGCGTCAAATTAGTATTCATTAAAAAAAACTAAGATATAACTGTCTACATTTCTCATTTATATTGTATATTTAACTATTTATTTACATATTCAGAGAAAAATCAAATATAAATACGCAAAAAAATTTCACACTCGGTAATGTCAAACTCGATATCTCAATATCATTCATTACTTTACAAATAGTAATATCGGAATAATAGATTATCAATTTATGTTTGGACCAAACAATAATAACATTGAAACAATTTGTCATACAAGACTAAACAACTATCAAATAAGGAGAATGGAATAAAAATAAAGAAAATATAATTTAATTTAAGATATAACCTTCTGAAAATATGTATTTTAAACAAATCATCATCATCATCATAAATAAGACCTGAAGATGTTGCAACATATAACAACGAAACATGGTGTCATATAAGACTTAAGATCAAATAAAGAGAAGAGAATAAAAGAATAAAAAGAAGATTTAATTTTAACATATATATATATATATATACACTTTTTAATAATACTTTTAAAACTATACTATCACTCCCAATCCAAGCCATACATCTAAAACTATTAACTAAATCTAAGAAGTAGAGATGAGTAGGGTATCTTATAGAAACTGCACATGCATTAGTATGAATAGTCCGGTTAAAATATAAGAGATAAATCATATCTGGAAAAAAATACTTCACTGCTCCTGGCTTAAAGTTAAATCTCAACCTTCAAGTCATTGGCAATCCCCTCTTGCAAGAATGACACCTCAAACAGTGTGAACACCAGTGCATTTAACAATAAAAGTAGGACATGATGAAACCTTGAATATAGAGGACTTAGCTTACTATAGTTAATCCCAGACAAGAGTTAGTTATAGATATGTGTGGGTACCTGATCAGCATGAGGACTTGAAGTGTTATTACTATCATCAGTCTCGCCAACTTCAACAGACAACCAAGTAAAGTTAGCATCAGTCAAGGAGAGAGCAGCCTTCACCCACAAGTCTCCCTCTTGCTTGGCTCTAAAATAGTATAAGTGTAAAAGATTAAGAGATTATTTGGATGATTGTATAAAAACAAAGATAAATATATAATGTTTGAATTAGAGGTAAAGGAAAGGATAAAAATAATTATTAGAATTCAGTTGAGCACCAACATAAAACAATAAAAAAATTGGTGGTAGAAATTACAAAATATTAGTACAGCCAAGCCTGCATTTTACAAGATTAACAAGATGTTTATATTTTGTTTGTTAAAAATAAGTTTGCAAAATTAAACATATTAGTAGAAGCATTCCATGAATATAAGGAAACCCGTTGTAATAAGTTATCTTTAAATTGAAAAATAATATCTGGCCATGAAAATAAAACATGGGCGGGCACCTTGGCTTAGTACGCCAATGTTTTTTTAACTACTGAGCTGTCCAGGAGTCTTCCTGTGTCCAGGTGTAATTTTTCAATTCAAATAATATGATGTTTAGATACAGCTATAATTATGATTAACAAATATAATAGCTTGGCTGTCTAGTTTATCTAAATAATAAAGTTTTAAGATGACTTAGTTGGCTAATCATTAACATGGCAGAGTTGTAGATAAAATATATTAGCGTTTTTTAAATATCTAGTAGCATGTGCATATTAACTAAAATGTGTGTGTTGGCTTGGAACTAGGCGTTAATTTAAGGCTGTAACGCCCAGGGTAACTTTCGCAGGCTCAATTACAGCCTCTTTTATTCTGTTCCAAGCACATTCTTTATCATTAGCAATTATTTTGACATGACACTCATATTCTAGTAAAGTTAGTTTTTCACCCAGCAATCTTTCATATTGCGTTCTAACACTTTTATTCTGCATTTTTTCCACTTTCTCTCTTTCTGTAATAATACTCTTGGGCTGCTTCTTCACAAAATTCCTACCTAATTCAACTACTGAGATCACCAGGAAGTGATCTGTTCCACATTCAGCTCTATGCACAGCCCTAGTATTCTATACTAAACTTCCAAGTCCCCCATCATACACCACAGAATCAACCTTAGTTCTCAAATCTCCCCTTTACCATGCATACAAGTGAATATCTTTGTGCTTAAACCATATATTTAACACAAATAAGCCTTTTTATAAACACAGACTCACTATCTAATTATTATTCTCGTTTACCCTGTCAACACCATACCTTCTTAACACATTCTCTGAATTCTTTCTCTGAGTACACATTCATCCATTCATATCCCAACAAGATAATTCGTTCACCCAGTTCACATGCATTCAAGACTTCATTGAGCTCATCTTCACCCTCTGGAGCAACAACCAACATAATTTTATGAATGCCTATTTTTATACGAGAAAAATTAGTAAATATATATATAAATAACAGTAAAATATGTTAACCTGCCAAATTTACCCTGAATTTTTTAGTTTTAGTTAAGGTAATAGCCACCTACTTAAAATATCAATTTATCCTCTTGGTAAATAATCAATTTCATAAATTGAAATCTGACATCATTACATGGGAATCAAACTCGGTACTCTTGGTTTATAATGGTCCTATATGTCATGATTAGGGGGCGGATTTTGCCTTAAGTGCCGTTTTTATTCCCATGTTTTGAAAAGTAGGCTTTTGATCCATAAAGTTATTTTTAAATGATTGAGAAGATAACGTGATAACTTTTATAGTGTTTATAAATGTCTATTTCACAAATGGGAAAATTAAAGTGCCTTTTTTCTTCTCTCGCTTCCTCCCATCCTCTTTTTTTTTTCCTTTCCTAATACTTGCATCCCCCCTCCCCCCGTACTTCACTCCTTAGGTTATTCCACTTGGATACTCGTGATAGTTAGGAAAAACCCACTTGTCCAGCGGTCTCATAGGTTCAGACTGGTCAAACTGGCGACGAAGATTTTCTTCTAGCCCACAGCAGTGTCAGTTCATTCATTAATTGTGTATATTACACTGTTGTTAGATGTGCATATATGTTCATTAATATTTCTATGTATTTGACTCAGTTTAAATTATTGAACTAAGAGAAATCATGTAAAACTGTATTATTCAAACAGTAAATAATTGGTGGTGATAGGCATTTCATAACGGATGGCAAAATAATTTTTTGTCAGGCATGTTCTAAAGAGGTTAGTTACCTTTTTCAAAAGAGGAAATGAAGTTATTAATTTTGAAATTCAAGGTTTTTATAAAATATTTTGTCTACTGTTTAAAATTAAACCAGGATTCTTTGCTATCATTCAAACTAGGTTTTATTTCTTATTGAAGGATTTCAACAACAAAGTGGAAATATTTACCAAAGCGGAATATAGCGATCTTACCCACAACAATTTTTAAATCTTATTTATTCTGTTAGGTGATGCTTTGTTAATTTGTAGATGCACATATATTGGATGAAAATTTCAATATATGATATTTAGGTAAAATGTGTGAAGACATATCACTTAGAACAACACAAAAATACTGCAATACATATGAAGAGTTCCAGAAAGAAAACAGGATCGCAACCATCTTTTCCTAACGTTAACGATGCCTATAAAACCCAAGAGCATTTTCTGCTGACTTATGCTCTGCGATAGTAGCTGCAAATATTACTTGGAAGAAGCTGGAAAGTCAAGATTTCAATACTTTTCTCAACAAATATGCCAACATTAAGATACCAGATGAATCAAATCTGAGGAAACACTACTTGCATTCAACTTATTTATCCGTAAGTTTTTACAATAGCAGTTTTTCTTTCTGATATTAAAAATATTAACTAAATTGGATTGATTTAAACTATTTACAATAAATATTCTTTTTATTTTGTTTAAGACCGTTGAGAAGATCAGAGAAGATATTGGAGAATCATACTTCTGGGCTGCTGTTGATGAAACCACTGACACATGTAAAAAGAAATTTTGGAAATTTTCCTGGAGCAATTACAGTTTTAGAGGCAAGGGATTTGGCTCTTCTGTGAATATGATGCGGGGAATAGAAGAAAACCTGAATCAGGCTTGTGGATCAGTTGGCACAGCCATCGTCAACAAATTTAACAGAGTATTGCAGCGAAACCCCGGGTGAAAAATGATGGCAAGTATTGTGGACATCTTGGAAGGAAAAACTACATCACTCCTAGAATTCAAGCTTAGCTCAGCTGAGATGCATTCAACCTATTTTATCTGTAAGCTTTTAAAATAGCAATGTTTCTTTCTGACATTTAAAAAATGTTAACTGAATTGTATTGATTTTTAACTATTTACAGTAAACATTATTTTTATTTCATTTAAGACAGTTGAGAAGATCCGGGAAGATATTGGAGAATCAAGCTTCCGGGCTACTGTCGATGAAACCACTGATCGCTGTGGCAGATATGTTGCAAATGTCGTGGTTGGAAAACAAGAAACTACGGGTCTTGGGAAACCTCACTTGGTTGTTTCAAAGATGCTTGAGGCAACCAACAGCTCGAAAATTGTCATAGTAGTTCGTGAAGCCTTGTGTAAGTATATAATTTAATTGCACAATATATCCTGTGTTAATTTAAGGATTTACAGTGTTAGTCCTGTAAAAATGAGAATTATAAATAAATTAATTTGTTTATATTAGGTGTCCTGTGGCCATCAGAAAACACCGATGAAAGGTTTTTGGTGTTGCTGACAAGCTGTGCAGCCTTCATGCTGTAAACTTAAATATTCTACACCAAGTTAATTCACATGACTTGTCTGGTGCATGCTGTTCATAGGGTTGCACAAGATTTTAGATCACGTTTTCCCAATGTTAACGCTATTATTTCTAAAGTCAGGAAAGTGGTTTTGAAAGCTCCATTACAAATCTTCTCATTTAAGGCCGCACTGCCCAACACACCCTTGCCACCACAGCCAGTGTTAACGTGTCGAGGTACATGGCTTCATGCTGCGTTGTACTATGCAGATCAGTTGGGTGATATTCAAAAGATATTATACAATACACTGTTTTAGGTGCATTCATAAATTAAAATTGCAGCGAGTGCTTACAACTAGTTTTAATGATTCTGCCTGTCCATCCACATTATTGAAAAATATTTTAAAGTTAATGGTTATACTTGTAGAACACAATATATTAAACGAATGGTGAGTTTTCCTATATCAGCCATTTTGTTTGTAGGTAGTCCAAACATTTGACGAGGAACAAGCTATCGCCATTACAGAAGCAAATGCTGCCATCTCTTGCTCAAGTGTCAATGCTGATCTGGCATACATAAAAAGCAATTTTGGGAACCTTCCTGAAGCAATCACAGCTTTATAGGCGAGGGATTTGCCTTTTGTGAAAGCTGTGAAGATAATGCGAGGAATAGAAGAAAACCTGAATCAAGCTTCTGGCCCAGTTGGTACAGCCATTGTCGACAAACTTAACAGAGTATTGCAGCGAAACCCTGGGTGGAAAGTGATGGCAAGTATTGCCGACATCTTAAAAGGACAAGCTACATCACTCTCCGAAGTTAAGCTTAGCTCAGCTGAGCTAGCTTGTCTGAAGTTTTGCCCGATGATGTAATTTGAAGTCGAGAGAAGTTTCTCACACTATAAAAACATTTTGTCATACAACAGAACCAAATTTACACCTGAAAATCTTGATAAGTATTTGGTAATTAACTCTGGTATTAATTAATTTGTGTTTATGGAAAGTGTATCCTAGATTTTAAGAATGAATAATACATTCTTTGGGTGTTTTGCTGCCTTTTTTCTGCATTACTATGCCTATTGATGTGTCTAATTTTCTTTTAGTGGCTATTTATTGCCCTTTGTACTTTATAGTACCTATTTATGTGCCTATTTTTGTGATTTTTAGTGCCTATTTGCCTGCCTTTTTTTTAAATTTGTATACCTATAAATCCACCTCCTAGTCATGTGATTCCCTTTTATGTTATGTCTAGGGGAAATGAATAGAAAAGATGGAGTAATTAGAATGTCAGCCAGAGGTGTAGGACTCAAAAATACTCTACGTAAGACTAATAGGCAATGAGTTCATTTTCTGCTGCGAGCGGGGACAGTGTGTTTGCTAGTGTGAACAGGAACAGTTTGTTCTCCAGTGCAAGTGGGAACAGTCTATTCTAGAGTACGGGTGAGGATAGTTTGTTTTTTATCATGAGCAGGAAAAATCTGTTCTTTGATATAAGTGTTGCTAATTGGTTCACCCGAACAAGTATAGCCGGAAAATTCAGTTATACAACCTTAGTAAAAGTTGGGTCATGTTATATTGTTTCACTTAGGAGGATGGTCAGATAGACTGAGTGAATTTTAAGGGATTTATGGCAAAAAATAGGTCTTGCTTAAGTAAGGATGGTACGAATGGGATGGAAGAAAGAAGACCGAGATTATGGCTGCAGTGAGAAAAAGGAGTGATATCAGGGTAAAAGGACTAAAGCTCGAATTCAGGACAGTTTAGGCCAATAATCAGGGAGTGTACTGTTGATCCTATGAAACTGTGTGTGTGTTGCGTTAATGGGTGTAACTGGCATTAAAGGATACAGTTGGGTTTAGGACAAACCCTATCAAACCTCCAGCTAAAGAATTTCTTTCTGGGCTATGAGTGTTTGTATGTTTTGTGGATTGCAACTTCTCAATTCCTTCTGCTTGTTGGTGATTCAGAAACAATTTAATTATAGGATGAACTTAACAACCAAGTCCCAGTCCGGTAATTTAACACTTAGCTGAATGTATGTATGTTATAGTGAATGTATTATAAAGAAAGAATATAAAATATTTGTTACTGTTTTTATTTTCTATTATTATAACATATTTATATTTCCTCTTATGTTCATAATTTTGTCCAAGATTCAGATTTGAGATTAAAAGGTAAATTAGAGATTCAAATTCATAAAATAGTGGCTTTGAAGGAAAGCCTCTATTCCCTCCTGTGCATTTTAAAAATGGGAGAAAGTAGAGGTAAATGTATATGAAAAAATAGAAAAATTAAAGTATGATTAACAATGAAGAGAGGAGCACAGTTCATAATCCCGCAACTAGAGAAAAGTGTTTATGGTTTATATTAGAGGAAATCACTCATTGCAACTTAATCTCTTTGTCAAGTTTCTCTTTTAATGTAACTCTTAGTGTACAAGTGTGAAATATACAACCCAACTTTCTAAAAAAAAAGTTAGGTAAGCAAACAAAAATGATACACAAAAGGAAAATCATAAATAATGATAGGAGACCTAAGTAGAAAAGTATATAATGATATTAATATTTAAATTTAATCAATTATATGATTTTTAGAACAAAGCAACTAAAATAATATTGAATATTTATAAGGAGATTATGTACTTACTTCTCCTGAGTTGCGATAATCAGTTGATCTCTTTCAAATCCACTTTTCTCTTGGAATAAACAAAACCGTAAATTGAGTAGTTCAAATTTGTGAGCAAGACTGTTATAATGTAGTGTCTGTAAATCATATAAACACAAAAATGAATGAACATTTTCTCAAATAAAAATAAAGTAGAAGGCAAAGGGTCAAAGCTAAAATTGTTTATATAAAGAATATGAGAAACTAGTACTAAGCTTGTCAGTCCATTAAAATTAAATAATACAGTAAAGACAATCTCATATTTAATGTCAGTTTTTATATATCTGGTAGGATTTATGAGAAAATAAGAAATTATAAGGATAATCCAGAAGTTAAAATTGTATTGTTTGTTCCCTTTTATATTTTTTCCATCCACCTTTCTTTCCTGTACCTTCTCCCAAATAAATATTACAAAAAATTATGTGTATAAAGGCCCGTTGACACGTTGTTAGTAGACTAATGTAAGTTTACTAGTATTAGATTACTAACATGCTAGTTGTGTTGACACGCATTTTTTACTTGTATTAGTATCGCTTCTAAAAACATAGCTGAACATGAAGAGTGGTGATAACTGGTCTCTCTATTGGAGCCATTTTTTTTTTATCACTGTGTCTCATTTCTCGTTTGGGTTATAAGCATATACTAACTAAGCTTATGTGTTAGGAGCTAGGAAGGGTGAATTTAGAATAAGAATGGGCGGCCAAATAAATTAAAATTTTTCAGTAAACGCACTTTATCATACTTAGTTGACCTATTTAAAAAAAATTGTTTTATATAGACAACATAAAAAAATTAGTGATTAGTATGTCTCCTATTTATTAATTCTTTAATAGATTAAAAAATATTCCAGTTGAACCCAAATGGTTATTAAATTTATTTATTTTTATTTGTTAAATTACTTAGAATACATGGCAAATAGAATTAAGCTCAAATAAGGTCAATAAATCCCAATACAACTAAACTTAGTTGGGCATTTATGATAGGCCTAAATTAGTTTGTAGATTGGTTTGGATATAAACTATTTGGTTTGCTATGAGAGAATAATATTATGTTGTGTATCTACTCAAGTTTCCAAAGCATTACTACAAAGTGTTAGAAGTGTATGGGCTGAACATTTATAATTAAAACTTAAATAAAGGGTCAAATACGGAGATTGGAAACCACCGGCCATTCATACCTTACTTGCAAATAACATGAATATTATTATTGCCGAAACTAAACACGGTATTGCAATGGTTTATTATTTTTGTATATTAAAAAATTTCCACAAGACATGTTGATTGGTAGGAAATAGAAGTTTGATGAAATTTATTATAACATTTGTTTACCAATATAAAATAATATCTCTCACAAGGCACATTTGTAATATTTACGTAACTTTTTATTTTAGACACTTCTTGATAATATTTACGCCTGATATCACTTTACAAATATTCTCTAGTGCAATTCTTATGTTTATAAATCAGGTGCTTAAAATTCCACAAAAACTCATCCTTTTCATAACATTCCACAAATAAGTGTCCCTCCCACACAATATTTTAGTTGCCGTCATTTTTAATTGTCTACTTGTATTAGTAAAGTTGGAAGGTGACCAACTTTTTCAGTTGCAAGTAGACTTGCTTGTCTGTTTACACGGTGCAAGCTGTGCGCGCCTAGCTAAATTAATGTACTTGCATTAGTAAATTTATACCATGTCAACGGCCCTTAAGAGATTAAATTTCCCTAAATAGCAGTGTAGCCTCCTTTTCCTTTAGTTCTGATTATGTTCATGTTAATTCTTTAAATGTTATAGAAATAACAATTGATACTAAATGTTAGCGGTTTTTGTTATAATGTAAATTCACATTCAGTTGAATGATAAATTAATGATCCAGGTTCTTATCATTGGTTTGTCCTGTAAATTATGTTGGGGTATGCCCTAAAAAAATTCAGACTCAAAATTAAAATTCAAAAAACCCATTCATAAAAAAGTATCAAAGTCAAAAAATAAAATAGCAATTAATGTCAACGTTAAAGAAAGATAATTCTATGAATGCTATCATTTGCTGTATATTTTAGAATATAACCTACAAAAACCATACATATATGAAGTTTCTTAAAGTGTTGGCCATTAATGATGAATTGTTTGCTTCAATGTTTCTTAAGGTGTGTAGATTATCTTGTCTAATTTAGTCACAAATTGAAATAGAAACTGACACAATTTATTAAAATAAATGCCATTTATACTCCAATATGTTGTTTGGAAAAGATAACTATGCTAGATCAAGATTAAAAATAAGAGAGATGAGATAGTAAGGTTATTTACCTGGGCAATTCTAGAGTAGAAATAGTTCATTTGGAGCAATAAACACAATTTAAACACTAGCTTTAGCAGAAAACAAATTTTCAAATATAAATACCACTAGCGTCTCTGGTTTTATTATCACCGTCTTATTTTGACAAAGCAGTATTTTATGACAAAAGAATTATTATAGTGTGACTTTAATGTGTGATAAATAATAGAGAAGAAAAGATTTAAAATAGATTTAATTGTGTCTTTCAAGGTCTAACATTCTTCTATTTCTTTGGTGAACCCATCCTTATCCTCTACTTTTGACTGTGTTTTTACATGTTTTCATTTATGTTTTAATCTTCGTCTATTCAGAAGCAGAGCAGGCTTACCTTGCTAGAATTAATTGTGGTGTAGCTTATAAGATATGGCCATACTAGAATCAAACAAGGTTAGAAAACTATCTTTTAGGGTAAACAAAGTATACATTTTTTGTTTCCTATGTGAGCAACTTAGTTTTGTGGAATTATTTATGATAATGATAATTAGGCTTGAGTCGAATCCATTGATTTACAAATCCGAATCTCAAATTTACATTACAATTTCAAATCCGAAACCAAATCTTGGAAAAAGTTATGAACATAAGAGGAAATATAATAGAATAAAAGAAAAACATTTTTCTTTACAATCCATTTAATATAACATTCATACATTCAGTTAAGTGTTAAATTACTGGTCTGGGGCCTGGTTAAGTTTATTCTATAATTATAATTGGTTCTGAACCACCAATAGGCAGTATTAAAGCCCTAAAAATAATCACTTGAAAAAGTTACTTTTTTGTTTTTTTATTCTCGAATCTGAAATTTTTTCGGATCCTCGAATCTTGAATATCTTTAAGGATTCAAGGGCCCATTTCTAATAACAATATAAAATCCTCAATTAAAGGTAACTAAACATTATTGACTACTTTAAAGGCAATGTTGAACAAAGAACAAATGACATGACTTACACTTTTGAAATGCTCTGTGAAGGTATGGGCGATAACATTGGCATAAAGGATGTTAAGGAGGTGAGACTGGAGCAGAGGCCAGGACTGGGAAGATACAAGATGGTTGCAATCCTCTTTAATCTCATCATCGTCTGCTGAGTTGTCCAAGTTCTCATGACACAGTTCCATCAGCACAGTGATGGAGAACAGAGCCACTGTGTAGTATTTGTACAGGGAATCTAAGTACACATTCAAAATAACAAATACAAAAAGGCTTATAAAGTGAAAATAAACAAACTCTTAAGCCTAACTAACCAAACACTGGTGACTGTTTGGGGACAATGTAAAAATAGTAAAAATAATAATTATTTAATTATCTAATCTTGGGCCTATTTAGCTATTTTTATTTTCATTGCTTTACCATGGCAATACAACTTCAATCGAAGATGATTCAAAATGGATGACAAAATGGATGACAATGGATGACAATGGATGGAATTAGTTTACTGGTCCAAGTAGTTTTAGAGTTCTATTACATTATTAATGTGAAAAATTGATATTTTTACTGCTTTATTAAGTTATCAAACGATTTTTAAGTGAAACTGCCAATATGGTCTAAATTAAATAGCGAGCCTACAAAACTTTCAATCTCAATCCAGAGCTTTAATGACAAGCTCAATTAGAAGCTCGAAATCCAAGTAGGTACTTGCAGAGCATTATTACAATCAAAACATTTACTAACAAAGGCCATTTTTTGGGGGAAATGCGTGACCTTTTTTCAAGTCATTATTGTATTATTAAAAATACTCAATTCTCAGTTTAGTTTGTAAATTTCTTAGAATAGTTATTTGCTTTTTATTTCTTGCTTTCTATTTTCGAGACAAGATTGAGATTTTTTTCCCTTGACTTTATTATTTAGATATTTTTGAGTCTCGCACATCTTTAGTAAATAGTGATAATCTTGAAAGTTGTAAGTTCAAAAGTTATACCAATATTAGCTGCATTTTTATCAAAATAATATTTTGTTATGAATAAGATATAAATAAGTCTTTTTTTTATTAACTTAAGAGGGATAGCCAGAAATTTTACTTAGATTATGGTGAAGTAGAAATTATTGAAACAAAACATACACATAAAATCACATTTATGATCAGTTGACACGAATTAAAGTTGTCATCATAATTTTTGTCTATGTTCATAAGAACAACCCTTTATTGTCATGTTGAATTGTTACTGTGTGTTGTTCCAGCTACGGAGATAAATTAACAGAAATAGTGAAGTGTTTTTGCACCTTACTTTAAAAATCCTCTGCAGCTTGTCTGGCACATCACATCCTCTTCCATTTCTGTCGATTTCTCCAAACACCCCCCTCCGCCACATGTCACCAGTCCACCCCTTTAGCTTCCATGTCCTTTTGCACTTGCTCCACCCATCTTGTCCGTGATCTTCCAATAGGTATTCTATTCTTCCCTTTGCTCTGTAAGGCTTTCT
>CABFOW010002204.1:0-63037 GCA_902141385.1 Timema californicum
CGTACACGCGCAAGCTACTTGCGCACGCTTGCGCAACCTAATACTTGCGCAAGCGTGCATCCAAAGTGACCGCAGCCTTAGGCTAATAGAGAATCCCTATACACTTACATCCGGAAAACTATGCTAATACCATTAAATTGTGTCCAAAGTTTCGGCGTAGAGTGCCTGGAGAGTAAAGCTGTTCAAGTATTTAAAGCATTTAAATTATTTACCACTTTTTTATTAGTTTTTTAAAATTTATATTTCTTCTTTATCCAAGATATCGATTTTAAATGTTAAAAACTTTCATAAACCTATATTTAAAGCTGTTCCAGTAACTCGTAGAGGTAATCTGGCCACCGTTTAGACCACATGGAGTGGTACTTCGTGTCATAAAAGCAACTTTATGTGACTTGATTAAAACAAACTTCAATCATCTTGCTCTTGTTGATTGTAAAATAAAGCTAGCAGATGTTTCACCCTCTTGTAAAAACTACTAAGACAGTTAAGACCGTAAGTTCAACGAGAAAAAGATCAAGGTGTAACAAGGTCTCAAGTCGAGATTATTTCAGAGCGGGCCGTAGCTCAAATGGTTTACTTCACTCACTCAGATTGATCAATGCCAAAGAAGACGATAGAAATAAAGTATGTAAGAAGGGAGGTCAAGGATATGGAAGGAGCAGATAACAGGAGTGTGCAAAGGAGGGGAGAAGAATGGAAGCAAACAAAGAGGTAAGAATGGTGGAAGGATAGAAGATGACTGACACGGCCACAGGCCGGAAACAGATGATGATGATGATGATGATGACGACTCAGGTTGATCAGATTATGGTGCTTGTACCTACTGCGTCAGCCTGGGTAGAGAATTAGCCGAGAACCAAGGGGTAAAGAGGTGCACTACGTTTTAACACTGAACGTAGCGAATTCTTGATGCAGATCCGACTGCAGATATCCCCAGGAGAAATTAGTTTACCTCGCGTGCCCACTTTGTGTGGCAACCAATTAGAGAACGAGCTTGGGCAATGGGCTACCAACTTGCCCTCTTGTTACGTCTGAAAACGACAGGGAACCAACAGTGAAAATAAGATAACATAAGGCAGCCATTTTCCCAGAGGTTCATCACTAACCAACAAAAGAGTCAAGAAATTAATTAAATTGGTTTAAAAACAACAAAAATTGTGAGAAAAAATTTGAACAATTTTTTTTATAAAATACGTAACTCTACTAAATAAACAGTTTTGTTATTCTGAATGAAGGCTAATTTGTATGTGCATGTCTTCCAGGAATTAAACTTAGACTAAGTATACCCGCACTAGAGTGGGTGGAGTGGGATGGGGGGAAGGGGATATAATTTAGGAAAAACAACCTACATAACATACCCAACAAATAATGTAACCAGGGTATCCTGTCACTTAACAAACCAGGCAGAATGAGACCTATGCCTTTTCCGCGTAGACATTGGTGCATGTGATTATTTATTAAACATCCCCAACTAAGATGGTATCGATCCGACACCTTGGATCAGTCGGTAACCTGTCTGCCTATTTAGCTAAGGGTCCCGGGTTCGATCCCCAGCATGGCTGAAAATGTAGGAAATATGTGTTTACCCTTCAAATTGATAAATTAACGGCCAGGGACTGAATGTTGTGCATGTCCTAGTCTTAAGTCATATTACAAGACATATGAAGCTACGACAGGCCTAGCCAGCCGGTAGTGGAAAATATATGGCTCGAATAAAAGACCGGCCACTTTATGGAAGCAGTGATGGATGTAATTTGCGTAGAGCAAGAATAAGAATGGGGAAACCTTTTAGAGGAACATCACCTTATCAACTATGAGTTTGACGTTAATCCTGCGTGTTTGAATTGATAATGGTCGAACGCGCTACTCTCGAAGTAGACTAGACTATCTATGACGGGGCGATCAAGGTTTGAATCTCGGTCTGATGTACTGACGAGGATTTTTCCAAAATATTTTTTCACTTTTCCGACACGCAAATGCAGGTACACATCCTTAAAATATAGTCTTCCTAATCCCTAAAACCATCGGTGTAATTAGTACATTAGCGAATAACTTGAACGGGTAGTAAGACGTGTTACTAAATATAAAAACTGTCGGAGTTGATTAACCAAAAGGAGTATAATCAGTAGCTAAGTTTTTATAATGTTTATAGCTTGCATTTTTATTTTTATTTTGCTAATTTCTTTAATAATAATAATAAATTTAAAAAGTAAACACAGAGCTAGAACGTCAAGAACCCCCGCGACCCCCACGTTGGGAACCATTGCCTAGATGGTTGGATTTGTTTCACAAACATGACGACCGCCCACGCCACAACCCAAAAGTCAAGAGATATGTTTGTATCATTTCCTCCCTAAGAGCTTGGAAGGGATCCAGCTGTTAAAGGTACGAATGGAGATCTGATACACTCCAACAATGGCTATCCCGATGAGATTAATTGACTGAACGGATCAATAACGTGATTTCATATGAACAAGTGGAGATACGTGATGTGCATATGCATTCATATAGCTAGTGATATTTAAATACCAAGGGTCTTACAGACATATGAAAAATAAATTTAAGGACTTTTTAAGGACTAAAATTGTTACTTCTCGAACTGCCAAAAGCTAAACATGTAAATAAAAAAAATTATAAACCATATAAAATTTTAAATAGATGGAAAACAATAACTTTTAACTATGTTTAATTAATTAATTAATTAAATTTAATTCATTCTAAAAATAGTAATTTAATAGCGATTGGTGGGCATTTTAGTGGAAAAACTGTAATTATAAGTACTTAAAGTGTTAATAAGTAGTAAAAATTCTTAAAAGAATTATTAAAAACGACAGTTTTAAAGCAACTTATAAAAAATGGCATGTTTTATTATTATTATTATTAGCACTGCGTCTTACTACCCGTTCGGGTTACACGCACTTACGCTAATGTGTAATGATAAATTCACAAGATAAATGGCATGTTAAATTCTAGGTATTTTAAGGACTATATGAACCCTGAAATACAGTATACTAGCACCTTGTTGCTATAGTTAACATCACAAAATATTAATAAATCATAATGACTGTCACCCGGTTAGGTGGTCGTGTGGTCTAAGGCGCTTCTCTAATGTTAGACTTGACTGCCGAAGTGGCCACCGAAGCGGGTGATTAATATTTGAAAGCTACAGCGGAAAAGACTGAAAGTCACAGTATTCAAATTTTTCAGGACACCAACTGTTACATGTCAGACAACATAAGGGGATACCAGCATAAGCTTTTTAATTAATCTAATTTAAATTTAAGAAATACCTATTTTAACCATTAATCTTAAGTGCGTTAGAAAGGTCTCATGATTATTTAACAGATAGAAGCACTAATTAAATTTGAGTTTAAATTGTACTTTCGAATCATTTCATATAATGGGTTTAATCAAAATCCTTTATAAAATCTATGAATAATAGTTTTACTCTCCTGATGTATTATCACTTTTTTTTTCTAAAAAAATATGTTTTCAATCTATTGCATCAAAATCCACACTGATTATCTCCAATTATTTCATCTGCGTATGACGTAAATCTCATTAGGATTAAGAATCAAAAGCCAAAGCTGTTATATTGTTTTAGTGAGGATTTACTCGCATCTAGATATCATATTATGAACATATAAGATGACAACTGGGCACGGGAATTGAACCAGGAATTTTTGGCTTAGGCATTGACGTACTAAACTAAAGGTCCCGGGTTCGATCTCTGTGCCCAGCTGTAATTTTTAAATGTTCAGAATATCATTAAGATTAGGTTAGATACAATTATGTAGTATGTTAATAGTGTGATACCTCTATAGTAATTACATGTTTTTTATCTCCATTTTTGAAAATGACTACTTTACTTCCAATCCTAAAGTACATCCCTCGTAACATCCATCTTTAACTAATCTTTTATTATTATTATTATTATTATTATTATTATTATTATTATTATTATTATCACCGCGTCTTACTACCCGTTTGGGTTATACGCACTTACGCTAATGTGTAATGGTAGGGTGATTGTGAGATGAAATGGAGGACCTACAGTTTAACGTGGAATCCGAACCACGGTGGAGGCCTGGCAGTCCCCACATTCACAAGATGTCTTGTCAGAGGTGAAGGAAGGGTTTGGTAATCCGATAAATCTGTGCCGGGACCAAGGATTACACCCGGACCCCCATCACAGAAATCTGACACCTTACCCCTAGATCGCCAGGTCACCAACTAATCTTATAATTTTATCTTTTATATAGGTTTATACTTTTGTAAATATATATACATATATTAATTGTTTTTATATATATATATATATATATACATTGATTGTATTATCAGTTATCACTACATACAGGGTGTCCTGATTTATGTTGGGTGTGATTGTGAACATCAAACCAACACAAAACATCCTTATGAAAATTAAAATTTATCCTATCTGGTGTATGGTTCCCGAGAAGAGCTCCTCTACGATTATGCTGGAATTGTTAATAGCCTTGCTTGATACACCCCTGCCTGTGTACCAGCAGTGATACTTCACTTACAATAGTTGCGACAGCTGTATATCTAATAGGGTTGTTAACAATGCAAGCAGAAACTTGAAACTATATAGGACATACATTCATTCATAAATACGTTGTGTGTTGTATTGAGGTTTACTATCCACAGTACACCCTGTATATATATTATTCCTAATGTTAACATCGTTTTTTATCAACCAATACAAAGCCTACAGCGATGAATAAGGTGGTATCAGTGGATAGGATTTTTTTACCGACTTCTGACATAACATACTCAGTTTACGTTAAAACACAATGTTTGTTTAAAATTTAAGTTAAAAGAAAAATCTAATAATATTTTGTTACCAATTACTGAAAATAAACTCTTTTCTAATTTGTGTATACACTTCGCTGAGTATTTAATTTCAAAAACCTAACAAAAGACTCATTTTTAAGGGGGAGGGGGGGAAGGTTGAATGCACGAAAATTTCGCAGGTGTTTATAATATTACTATTCTATATATTTTTTAATTATAAGCGCACTGAAACCTTCCCCTACATCTTTTACTATCAAATATCAAAGCTTGTTTATAAGTGAAAAATTATCAAGATCAGTACAAGACGGATGTTTTACGAAGTAACTAACCTATTGGGCGAGTGTGAACATAATAGAATGAGTAAGTTACGAGGTGTGGTGGATTTCCCACAATATCGACCTTGTTTGTATAACCTTAGGTCTGTAGTCAATAGAAACGTCGATCGTTCCATGCGTGTTATACATTCACTGAGAAAATATTCTACTACTGGTAGTAAAAAGATTAATATGATCCCCGAGTGTTACTTTCAACACACGTTCTGAAATAGCATTCATGCATCAATGTAGAAGATAAATTGTAACTTTGTGAAGAGTGATATCGGTAATATTATATGTTTCGATTAGCTTTGTGGACTTAGCTTGGGGACCTTTCAGAGTAGGATTTAGAGATATGGAAGATCTAGGGTTGTAAAGAATTGTAAGCCTAGGGTTGTAAAGAATTGTAAGCCTAGGGTTGTAAAGAATTGTAAGCCTAGGGTTGTAAAGAATTGTAAGCCTTATTACTAAACACATATTTGTCTCTACAACATTTCGACATTACCATGTTTTTATTTAAGATATTAAATTTCAAAAGTTCAATGTTTACTTTATTGAATAACTAAGGAAATATTTCAACCACGGTCAATTAGCTTTGTATGAAACCAAAACTAGCCACTAGCAATGTAATATTTTGTCATAAATAAATAAAAATTGATGTGATAGTTAAATATATTACTTTTGCAACATATAGAGCCAAAAATTAAAATTATTTTTTATAGAAATAGTTTGTGTGGAACCTAATTTGAAGATGCCCTGGTGCCCCCCCTCCCACTCTTTGAATCCGAACCTGTAAGTTATTCACTTTAAAATAAACACCGTTTATTTTGTACAGTTAACAATTTACAGTTTTATTTTTCTTCCACTTAAGCCCATTCAGAATATCAACATATTTACATAAGTGAGTGAGATAATAAATAAGTGACTTATATAAAATGTACACGCATTTTTTTGGAGGGAAAGTGGGAAACCATATAAAAAACCTTTATTCTCAGTACAAGCATCCACCGGATACAGTGTTATTATTATTATTAGCACCACGTCTTACTACCCGTTCGCGCTATATGCACTTACGCTAATGTGCAATGGTAGGGTGATTGTGAGATGAAATGGAGGACCTACAGTTTAACGTGGGATCCGAACACACGGTGGAGGCCCGGCATTCCCCACATTCACAAGTTGTGATTAATACACGTCTTGTTATAGGTGAAGGAAGGGTTTGGTAATCAGATTAATCTGTGCAGGGACTGAGGATTGAACCCCGGCCGCCAGCATAGAAGTCTGACACCTCACCCATAGACCGCCAGGTCACCGATACAGCGTTATTTTGACGGGAATAATGATATTTAAACGGAACAAGCTTCAGAATAATTTTAAAACCTTGATAATTGTGATGATTATGCAACCTAAATTTTGGTTTCATGCGCTTCCAATGCATCCAGAGACGGACATGCACTAATCCATTCTGCTGGTTAGTGTTGTCCACACCATCTGGTCGAAGACCCATGCACTAAGGAAGTGCGGCATTTTACCGTTTCCTTCCGAAATGAAATTATACGAGCGAGTGAGGAAAATTCTACCAATTTTATCAGAACAGTATTTCCATATACCTTCCAGGGTTCTTACACATACCACAATCGACATGGGACCGACGGCTTTACTTCCAATCCGAAGGAAGTTGTGCTAATGATTTTTATCGCTCAAGAACAATCCACTTACCTCAGCTGGGCTTGAACCCACATACATCGTAGCTCCTGGGGCGAACACGCTATCCCAAGACCACCAATTTCGACTTTAAAACTTTATTAGTATGAAAATTATATTTTCAAAAATATGAGATCCATGAATATCAACATACAAGTTGGGAATCATTGTAATTACGGCACTGTCCGTATATAGAGGACCACATTTCAATATTAATTTAAATTATTTGAAAAAACTATAACCATAGGAACTGAATCCCCAAATTAAACTAAAACCCTTTTCAAAACACAAAACTGACCACTTACTTTTGGCTGAGATCGGAGATTCTTGATATCTTATTCATGTTTCCTTCCTCTTCCTGCTTTATCCTTTTCTCTTCGAATTGTTATACTTGTTCCGTTCATTGACAGGAATAAGGTAGAGCGAAGTTGTAAGGATAGAGGCAGAATAGCGCGTGGGATGGAGTAGAAAAAATTGTCTGTTTTTGAAATTGAATGCCTGCCTGCCGAAGCGAGAAGAAATGCTAACTGAGGCGGAACTTTCGAGCATTTTATCAAACCATAGCATGGTCTTAAGATAAATATTTCTCTTTTATATTCTTTTCCCATTCGAGGTATTATATATTTATTTAGATCACCTGGAAACATCCGTTATTCTGTATTATGTGTTTACAAGCTAATATGTTTCACTGTCGTCATGTGTTTTTTTGTGCATCATTGTCTTACTACCAAGTATATGAAGACGAGAAAGGTAGAATTTAGAAGGTATGTACAAACATTTTATTCGAGGTAATGTGTGAAACTCCCTAGGAAAATATTACTCATTATACTAGTCAGGAATTTGAACAATGACCCTCCCTTCAGCGGCAAGTAGGACTATACAAGATATATCTCTTTGTCTTACTAACGATTAGGGTTATACGTCTATGTACTACTAATCACTGTGTTAGGGAAGATAAAGGTTTAATTAAGAGGAAATGCACTCGCATTTACGTGGAGGGAAAGTAGAAAACTATTTAGGAACAACCCACCCTCAGTAAAACCAACCGAGATTCGAACCTCGATCTACCCGTTATCAGCAGTATAGTCTATTGCGACAGTCACACCTTAGGCCATACAGCCACCGAAGCAGGTTTATACATTTTAAAAAAAATGTATATTAGTTACTATTTTGGGTAAACATATCTTTCTAGGTATATTTTTTTTAAATCACAGACTTCAAGAAATACTTATACATTAAATTATAATTAATAACTCAAATATATTAAATTGTGTAATATTTACAAAAAATATTACAAACTTCTAGAGATTCTGCATTATTTAATGGAGTGGTTTGTTATTTTAAAATATAGTTCAAGCCAATATGGAGGGGTTTCCAAAGGATTAAACGCTTTTAATTTAAATTTTAAATATTTAAAAAAATATTCAAACGATGAAATTTTTACTGAAGTTCCAAGCGAAATTTCGCATTCTTCAATTCCAAGTAAATTTGTTAAAAAAAAATTATCTGGAATTCTGGAACAAATTAAGTTGTTTTTTAGTACGATCGTGACATAAAATTATAACATACTTGAGGATTGTATTGGTGGTTTTGAAGCTTCAGAACTGCCACTACCATAAGAAACACCGCAACGCGAGTAAATTTCCCTTCAACTAAGCTGTATTCATAATTAATTAGTCTTAACGTCACTGGCCTCAAATTTAACCGGATGCTATGGAGAATTCCTATAACAATAGAATGGTCACTTTAAAAACTTTGAAATACTAGCTAAATATATCATCTTGATTACTTTAGTATCAAAATACAGATATTCTAAAGCTGCTAAGAATTTTAATTGTCTAGAGGGAAAGAATCCTGAGCTCTTTAAACTATTTTTCCAGCCCATTTGTTTGAAAAAATATAATGGTTTCTTCCACAAAGTTTCTTGTGTGACTAACATTTCATCTTTTTTTATATAAATCTATGGTTGGTTTTGTTTTCACCAAATGCCTTTTCACTCCTTCTCTTGAATCCATTTCACTTTATTTTCATATTTATTATTATTATTATTATTATTATTATTATTATTATTATTATTAGCACCGCGTCTTACTACCCGTTCGGGTTATACGCTAATGTTTAATGGTAGGGTGATTGTGAGATGAAATGGAGGACATACAGTTTAACGTGGGATCCGAACCACGGTGGAGGCCTGGCATTCCACACATTCTCAAGTTGTGATTAATACACATCTTGTCAAAGGTGAAGGAAGTGTTTGTCAATCAGATAAATCTATGCCGGGACCGAGGATTGAACCCCGGACCCCAGCACAGAAGTCAGACACCTTACCCCTAGATCACCAGGTCGCCTTCATATTTATTAGTTTTTAGCGTTTGAATTCTTTCTTTAGTCACTCTTTAAAATTCAGTCTTTTTTTTTTAAGGCTTGCATCTTTCTCTCGATAGTTTGAAATTAACATCAGGTTCTGTTTATGTGCAGTTAATTGATGTCACTTGAAAATTACATATAAACATATTTTCGAGAACCCTTTTAATTTATCAGTATTGGTCGTTTTCACATTCATCGACACGACACGAGGACACAGTTTTGTGACGGGCGGGAAAATGCGGCTCTCCTTTTTTGTTCAATCCCGCTCCTGGCGCCACCACGACCTATCCAGTCCTTAATTATAGTCAAAATGGCTGCATTTAACAAATAATATTTTCTTTATTTGTTATATTTAAGAAGCAAGAGACGAAGGCTTGCACATAAATGATGGTTTTTTGTTTTGAGCGCCCCCGGTTATAAACGTAAGATATTTAGAGAGCACATATCAGATCTATTAAAGCAACCTCATCATACCCAATATTGGTCATACTATACTGTATTATTTAGTTCACAACAAAATGTGTACGCACATGTGACAAACTGTCTCTACTCCTACGACATGTCGGGGCGTACGACGACACGATGACATGTCATTCCATTTCGTGACCACCGGCATCAGTGTCGGTGTTGTGTTGGAGTAGTTTCGGTAAATGTGAAACATCCCATTAAATTCGGAAAAAATTAAAAGCTGTATCTCATTTTTGAGTTTTTACGGAAGGGAAAAATATTACTAAAAAGGGTCATCAGTTAATAGTTAAATAAAAATGTATTTACTAATATATTATTATAAATTATGTTATGTCAAATATTAATATTGTTGCACCTTAGATTTTGAGTAATTTTAATAATTTGCACACAGTTCAAAGCTGTTTGTGAAATTTACCAACGAACAAAAATTAATAATGAAGGTTAAATAGTTGTTCTCAGGAAATATGTAGGGCTATGAAATATTGTTACCCACAATGGAGAACGAAAGCCTTACGTGACTTGTTGAATTATACCACTACTCATTTAATAAACACCGGCTTCAGTGGCCGAATGATTTAAGGCGTCAATATCGGGTTAGGATGGTTTACTGGCGACAGATATATCGGGGTTTGAATCTCGGTCGGGTCTACTGAGGTTGGTTTTCCCATTCTTATTCCACACAAATGAGGGTAAATTACCCGTTAAAGTCCTCCCTTTCTCATCCCTGCGTTATTAGAATAATGATCAGATATTTGTATAACCTGAACATATAGACAAAGAGATAAACAAAATTATAAATATAAACAAAAACCATAATCAAGAGCTTATGTTTTCAAAACATCTACTTGAACTGTAGTTGGTATACTTCCTCTTATTTATTCGTATGACATTAGGTAAATCACAGCGGATATATCTCTGGTAGATGACACCCGATCGAAGACCATCTCAAAAAAAGTTGTTTTTGAGTACTGTACGTAAATTTTTAGATAGACATTTATAAGAAAATATAACTTAACTTCAGTCAAAAATAATTGCGATACTCTTCATGTCCGTAATAATAATAATCATTCATCCATGAAGTTTCGTCCTTCATAAATACATAATTAAATAGCGTTGTTTGTTTTTACATTTAGTCAGAAAGTCTCTAGTACTGTAACAATACAATGCCTTGTATTGCACAATTACTCCCCACCTAACCTAATATCACTAATAAAATTGCCAAGATACGTACTACCCACCCCCAGAAATAACCTCCAAAAAAACCTATAATAGTATTCTTCTCTATTATAGCCCTATCTAGCCCCAACCATTATTCAAAGCAAACATTCAGAAAAATCCATTATAAACAGTGAAGTTAAGTAACTGTTCAAACGTACCTTCGTCCAGATTCCCTGGCTACGCCGCTGGCGAGTCAAACGCACTAATAAACAAGAGTTGGGCAACAACATCTCGAAGAACGGCTACGGTCTACTCCACCCGATCATTGGAAATAAACTAGCCGATGTTTACTTGACCTCCCTCTGCCAAATCAACTGACCCTGGTTTGCCGTCTGGCGGAGGGATATGAAAATGCCACGCCGAACTTTCAAGCTTGCACATTGGTAGAGAAATAGAATACTGCCGAGCTACAACGACGCGTCCAATCAGCGGCTGGGAAAACCTACCAAGTTGTGTCAGAATGACGTAATGGACTATTTGGGCGTAACTGAGTTGGAAGTGTAAACCCCTCCCCTTTGTATCCGTGTTTCTAGGCTCATTATAAAGAGGTTGGTAAATTGTATACGAATGTTCACTCACTTTTAGCCATCACTGCTCGTCGGTTAGGGGTAGGGAGCAGGATGCGTGCTTATTTGTAAAAATGTAACAAAAATACGAAGGTTCACTTTAGTCATCACTGCTCATCGGTCAGGGGTAGGGAGCAGGATGCATATTTTCTTGTAAAAATGTAATGGTAATGTAAAGTTCACATTGGCTATCACTGCTCGTCAGTCAGATGTAGGAAGCAGGATAGATTGTTTTTTTTTAAATATGTAAAGTAAATGTTAACTTCACTTTAACTATCACTACTCGTAAGATTGTTAATTGTAAATATGTAGGATCATTTTTGAAAGTTGTTTTGCCGCAATATAAATGTAACTGTTAGAAAATAACGTTAAATGTAGAATCTAAGAAATGAACTTTATCCTTGTTTATGTTATGTTCGTTTTACAAGAGTTATTTAGGTCACGAAAGAGGGGCCTACATAGATTAGCCGACGTAATATTTAACGTAAATGCTAATTGCGTTAGACTTAGTAATTTTTTGTGTTTTCTTTGATAACCTTATGTTGGGATCAAGTTAATTTAACTTTAAAATATATTTGTAAAATATAGAATTTACGTGAAGTTTAGTTGAGTTCGGTATGTCATGAGAACATAGGTAAAATTTGTTGTTAATTTATTCTTTGAAAGACCTTAAGTCCTGTTTTTTGGTTATGAGCAACCAGTAACAACGTTATGTTTGAAGGACCTTAAGTCCGACGCAAATATATCAATGTTTTCTTTCAGAATAGTAGCTATAGGATATTTTAAAAATAAGGCCGTCCTTTCCGTGTTTTGTTAATATTTTTGGCAATAAAAGAATATTTTGTTGTAAACTTTTTCTATTTACTGTTGATATTTTCCTTGTATTGTTCCATCCTCTCTATCCTATAGTTTAGGGGCCTTGTCTATAGGATCGGCTGAGGGTGTAATAGTACTAATTTTAAATGTTCCACGAGATTTGAAACTGGTAGGATTTATAAATTATTAATAAATTATGCTTGCGATATTCAAACCCAATTTATATTCTACCAAACATAATATTGTAATAAATCTGTTTAATATGCGTGTTACCATTCCTATTTTCAAAATACAAAGAGTAAAATGCTAACAACGAACACTATCTATGCATTTCCATATGTGGATTTGTGTAAGTTATCAATAGCTTTCCCGGTAGTAATTTACATTAAAATTGACAAACAACATGACAGGTTGGGATACACAGCTATTTGTTGAAGTAATTAGAACTTAAAATGCACAAACACTTGTATTTGCTTTCAAATTTAATTAGGTCTAATACTAATGAAACACAAATATAACGTGTTAAGAAACTGTATTTTTCGAATGACTTGTTTAGGCATAATATATGATTACATGTTTTAGTGTCAAATAAAGTCATGTAATTTTTTTTTTATTTGGGGTATTTAAGTGCAATTTATTAATTGACTGATTATATCAGTACACGGCTTATAAATTAAATTAAATGCACAACAACCAGCTCCCCGGTCGTTAATTCGTCACTGCAAAAGCGGAAACTCACATTTCAGCAATGATAATTTTTTCGGCCATAACAGGAATTTAACCTAGGACCCTTAGCTCAGTAGACATTCACGTTACCGACTGAGGTAAAACCAGGAGGGTTAGCACGTCTGACTGAGTAGGAAGTATATGGTTTGATTACGGCTGTCTTTAACGAAGAAAATTGTTTCCACAGGTTATTTTCGATTCATCTTAAGAAAATTATGTTTTCATTATTTATTACTCAAATTTTCAATCCTGTTCTCTTTCGTTTGATAATTTACTATTACTTAATTTTGTCGTCAGATACTAAAAATTAAATTAAAAAGCTTCATAATCGATACGCATAAAAAAGTTTTATACATAAATATTTTATCCTTAATTAAATCCCTCAAAGCAATGAGTTTCTTAAACATCAAATCCCTCTTTAAAGTAATTTAAAGTTTTACTAAATATAAATGAGATTGTAAGTGCTACACATTTTATAAGACTCCATTTTTTTTGTAGCACTGCGTCTTAGTGCCCATTTGGGTTATATGCCTATGTACTAATTATTACTTTAATGGGGAATGAAGTGTACCCGCATCTGCATGAATAGGAAGTGAAGGGAAAAACACCCTTAATGCACCCGACTGGAATCGAACCACGATCTCCTCTCATAAGCCGTCTAGTTAAACAAGAGAATAGCGCCTTAGTCCATGCGGCCTCCGAAGCGGGTAAGAATCCAATGACTACTTAACTAGACATTAAAAAAAACCTAAAATAATTTGTAATAATGTTTATGTTTATTTGATAAGGTCTATATTAATTGATAGAAAGGTTGTATAGTATTTTTTATTGCCGTCCCCTTATTTTATTTACTACTTTTCTTCGACGATGACATGTTTCAGTGAGTCTTCACCATCTTCAAGTCTTATTTGTATTAAATATGATTGATTTTATTTCATACTATTGGAAATTTTGTGAAATAAAGTCAATCATATTTAGTAAAAATAAAAGCTGAAGATGGTGAAAAATCACCGAAACATGTCATCATCGTAGAATATTATTATTATTATTATTATTATTAGCAGCACTGCGTCTTACTACCCGTTCGGGTTGTATACACTTACGCTAATGTGTAATGGTAGGGTGATTGTGAGATGAAATGAAGGACCTTTCCTGCTATGTTCGTATTAAAATAAAATATGCTTTCTATATAGTTAATCTAAAAATTGTGCACATAAACTTTCTGGAATATAAACATATACTACTAAAACTACTTGTCCTGTTATTGATCATAGCCAATTTATCTGTTAGCAGCTCTGTTTACAATATATCAATATCATTATTTAATTTATGATAACTTATAACTATACTAGTCCCTCTTTCCCTACTGAAGTTATTTTGGCTATATATACTTTTTTCTTTTGTTATGCCTGCTTTGGACTTAAATCTAACTTAACCTAACTTATAGCTAGTGCCGACGGTTACACAATCAGTTTATATATTTTCCCCGGGAGGGGATTGGGAAACCACAGTGATAATTTTTTTTTAACTCCCTCTAGTTTACCAGTTCGAGATTAGAACCTTGACCTCCCCGTCACAGGTTATACAGCCTATTATTATGATTATTATTATCTTACTACCCGTTCGGGTTATACGCACTTACGCTAATGTGTAATGGTAGTGTGGTTATATGAAATGAAATGGAGGACCTACAGTTTAACGTGGGATCCGAACCACTTTGGAGGCCTGGAATTACATACATTCAAAAGTTGTGATTAATACATGTCCTGTCAGAGGTGAAGGAAGGGTTTGGCAATCAGATAGATCTGTGCCGGGACCGAGGATTGAACCCCGGACCCCAGAACAGAAGTCCAACCAACACCTTACCCCTAGACCACCAGGTCACCATCCTCGTGGAAGAAAAGTAGTATATAAAATAAGGGAATAAAAAAGAAGATACAACCTTACTATCAATTAAAATAATTTAGTAAAGGGTTGACCCTTGAAAACATTCTCTCCCCCCGCCTTATTCTTTCTACTACTGTTTACTTCTACCATTAAATATTTTTTTGTAATGGTTCACATATCATTCTCACCGTGACTTATGACCAAACCTTAATATTAGTTTGTTGTTCTCCGTCTCTCTCTCTTGTCTCCTGTAATTAAACTGTCGATATACTCCGAGTGTTTCCTCTCAAAACCTCCGGGATAGACTAGTTTTTTTTCTATCCATAAGGGAAACATGACGTGAACCAGAGAATGGATAGGCGTGGAAAGAGCCCAAAAAATATCCAATTGTTTACTTAGAGGAGTGATTGATAGATTTTTTCTTCTCTTTTTGGATTAAGAAACCTAAGTTTTTATTTTTTTTTCCAAGAGGAATTGGAAAGTCTTAAGCTAAATTCACAAAAAAAAAAAAAAAACATATCTTTGGTATACAAATTATGTAGTTTTAGTTGGGGATTTAAAAACTATGAACTCGCTCGTTTTGGCCTAGCGCGCTACTCTCGCAGTAGACTAGACTGACGATGATGAGGAGATTATGGTTCGAATCTCGGTCGGGTGTACTGAGGATCGTTTTTACAAAATGGTTTTATACTCTCTCCCCACGAAAATGTGGGTACACTTCCTATAAATATAACCTTCCTAACACATAAAACCATTAGAGCAATTAGTGAATAAACGTATAACCCGAATGAGTAGTAATACGCGCTGGTAAAAAAAAACTATGGAGTGTTCATATCTACGTTAAAAATAGTTTACACTCACTAGATAATTTTTATTTAAACCATTAATACTTTATTTCCCATCACACCCGGTCCAAATAATTAAACTTAAACTATTTTATATATCTCTTATCTCAACCAACAGAATACGTCACGGTTAGAAGAACATGGATTGAGGAGGTGTTGAACTTTGTTCTGGTTCAGCTACCTGTGACTGGCAGGTCAGAGTTCGTATTCTGGAAGATAATGAGATGTTTATTCCAAAATATTTTTACACGCAAATGCGAGTATATTTCCTCTAAAGTTTAATTTCCTCGTCCCTATTTATTTATCAGTGTGAAATATACAGCTCTACCGGAAGGATAGCAAAACGTGGTGCGACCAAAATAAAATCGCTTCATAAAATATAATTGATGTTAAAACTAAATTATTTTTTAAATCATACGATCAAGTTGGGTGTTGTAGACTTATTAATTAATTAACGTTGAGTAAAAATTGATTAGGTAAGAACAATAAAAAATCTATTTAAGATGTGTAAACACTTTTTTCTAAATCCTGTGCAAGTGACAGCTTTTAAGGTAATTATCACACCGATTGGTTTGAAAATACAAAGTAATTTCAAATAAATTATACATTCTTGTTCTCCAAAGATCATCTCAGAACGTGGAGATTTTTTTTTACCTAAGAATTGTGACCGTACAAGTTTTCGAAACCTAAACGCAAGACTGTGAATATACCTTAATATTAGAAAGTTGAGCTAGAATCGAGGGGGTGTGGAGACCTAAGGGGTGGCTGGCTGATAGTTTTCCCGGAAGCTCAAAGAATTGGCCAGGAAGACAGGTGGCGCCCCTAGGTTGGCGCCTCGTGTCTGTTACGACTCTGGCGCTATTGACATACAAAATAACCGAGCTTTGTATATTTTACTTACTTTGTAGTAACTGATATTGGCTTAATAATTTTAGTTTGGAATAATTAATTAGATTGGTTGTGCTCCATAATGATTATTCACTTGGAATTTTCTACGTGTAATGTTTATGCATTTAGAAAGGAAATTCTGTACTAATCCATTTGTCTGCTCTATAAAACATTCTCATTTATTTTAGTCTAAAGTTTACCCACTATAATTAACCTAAGAATGTCTACTCTTTACACAAGTATACCTCTGTTAATTTTTTTTCATTCACTCGACCATCTCATTTTTAAATAAAGAGTTAATGGTTGTGAAAACATTAATACTTACATTTTTTTAGGAAATGAGCTTCTTCTTTATAGTATTTGATGTATTATTTCAAAATGTATATGATAACAGTTTGTGAAAAGGGTAACTAATGTTTAACAAGTTTTTAATTCCATTACACCAGATACATACAAACACACACAAAATGGGAAACCAATAACATTCAGAACGATTATTTTTAGCACCGCGTCCTACTACACGTTCAGGTTATATGATTATGTACTAATTACACTAATGGTTTTAGTGATTATGAAGGTAATAGTTAGCGGAAGTGTACCCGCATTTACGTGAAAGATGAATTGAAACCTATTTTGTAATAACCAACCTCAGAACACCCGGCCGAGAGTCGAACCTCAATTTCCCCGTCACCAGCAGTCTAGTCAACTGAGAGAGTAACGCCTTAGACCAAGCGGCCACCGAAGCTAGTCAAAACATTAATTACTATCGTAAATAAATAAATAACTATATAATTGTTACCACGTTAGTAAATTACTACAAAACTTGAGTTATCTTTAGTCACTTCTTTTACAAAATCACATGTGTACTTTCCTGATTTAATAATAATTATTTGTGAGCTAATTAAAAAGTTTCTTTATTTTAAAATTGTTCACATTGATTTAATCTAGAACAGTAGACCTATCTAACACGATTTCACTACAACTTGGTCATATAGTTGGGCCTACAAGTGTTATTTAATTAATATTTTGAATCATATAACATTGTTTCGTTAAACTTTACTTTATGAACATTTTCTGATTGATATACTAATTTAAATATCACCACAAGGACGTGTTGATATAAACTATTAGCACCGTTATAAAAAAACATGTCTGATTAACTTGAAAAGTATAACCATATATCATATGCAATGGTGATTTTATGTTTTATTTACTTGATAAACCATATTAGAACCATATCATTAGATTTTTCAATTTTAAATCATTTATTTTAAATTTTAATCGTATTTTTACTTTCTTATTTAAATATAAAATATTTTAATCGTGAAAATTCTCGTCCACTTTGATGAATCTTTACGTCTTATGTTCCCCGAAACCCAAAAAAGTGGATTTTACCATTTTTCCTGTCCGTCACTGGCCAAATATATGGAATTGTTTTTAAGATTTTGTTCCATATTGATATTCAGATATTATATGGTTATGCATCGTTTAAATATAGCTCTAGCAAATTGTTGTGTTAAAATATATCTTGGGAATGTTTGACATGACAAACTAGATTGTATACTTGGTTTTAGGGGAAAAAATCATTTAAGGTTAGTTTTGGTATTTTACTGATGAATGAATTTTGAAAATTTTTGATTAAAATATTACCTTGTAGGAATTTTTTTTAAATTTGGATTTGTGTTCATTTTACATGATAAATTATAATCTATATTTACTTTTCTTAAATAAATTAATTTAAATGTGGTTTACTAATGTGAAATTTTAGAAAAAGTTTAGTTATAATGGTGACCTGGCGGTCTAGGGGTAAAGTGTCAGACTTCTATGCTGCCGGCCGGGGTTCAATCCTCGGTCCCGGCATATATTTATCTGATTACCAAACCCTTCCTTCACCTCTGTTAAGACATCTTGTGAATGTGGGGAATGCCAGGCCTCCACCGTGGTTCGGATTCCACGTTAAACTGTAGGTCCTCTATTTCATCTCACAATCACCCTACCATTACACATGAGCGTAAGTGCGTATAACCCGTACGGGTAGTAAGACGCGGTTCTAATAATAATAATAATTAGTAATAATTGACCTTAAATATTTTGTTTTAAACTAATATATGGGAAATATTTGTTTTTAAAAAATTTAAAAAAATATGGGTAACTTACAATAACTTATTTTGGATAATTTGAAATTTTTTCAAATTATTTGAACCAATTTTGTTTGTTTAAAAGTTATAAATAAAGAGTGATTTATTTCTGAGGAATATCTACTTAATCGCAGTTTATTGAAACAATTTTTTTTAAGCTATGAAAGAAAGTTAGTTTGATTGTGTTGTACCCTTTATTTTAATGTTATGATGGTTTCGGTTCTTCTTGATACCACCGTTTTCTGATGAAGACTCCACATTAACGTGTTATTAGGATCCGCCTGCTTCGACCTGTACTACTCACCTAGGATACCGGTTAACCGTGGTCAGAGATGTACTCGTCCTAGTCCACGGATAACACCTAACATAGATATGCAATACAGCTCGAGGCAGGGGACACGCTCTGGAGGGTTTTCCTATGGTATACTTTAAAAAACAGTGGTATTGAGATCTGTTTAAATATTTTAACTTATCGTATCTTGATACAACAATCTCAAAAAATAACAAATTTGTTAAACTAATTTAAATTTCATTGTTATTATGTGAAGAAATCACAAATCCGTACTTGTGTAGATTTTGTTCCAGAAATTCTTGTCTATCTAGTTTCCCGGTTAATCGAAGTGAGGCGGGTTCTTGTGATGTTCCGGTTCTGAGACAGTTCTGCTGAAACGTAACGGTAATCGTTAAGACTGTGTGCATTACTAACGGTTTACCTCTAGAAATCAATAACTAACAACCTGGAAGCTACTAGTTTATACTCCCTGATTGAATCGTCAAAATACAGCTGTCAAGATAGTAATCAATCAAACAATGTAACTACTATATGAATCCACCTATACCTAATAACGAGGTCCGTTAGGTTTGTAGGATCATAATAATAATTCTGGGCGACGCTATTAAAACAAATATGAATATGAGATTAGGTTTAAAATAATACTCCTTAAAAATTAATCGACAGAACGGAGCGAGTTTTTTTTTTGTATTTGACTGCTAATCATTTCATCCTTCTGTCTGCCTGGATCATTGTTCCACGATAACTTGCCGAATTTGTGGACCAATTTTAAACGTAATTTGGCAGGTACATTTTTTGTCAATCGAAGTATTTACAAGATTTTTCTATCTTGTTACCCGTTTCAAGATGAAGGCTGTTAAAACAAAAAAGTGCCTCTGTTTGTTCAACGATAACTTCTAAATATATTGACCAATTTTAACGAAATTTGGCAAGGAAATTCTTTCAATCTAAGCCTAGCAATGTATGTTATTTATATAGTTTTTCAACTCAGCCACTCAACCGCTCAAAAGGTTTTACGTTTACTAGCTCATATCAATCGATATGATTTTAAAATTATAATCTATCGCTCTAGTACCTAGGGCGTATTTTTTAAATTCTAGTATAAAATATTGCGAGACTGGCGTCTTAAAGCGCATGAACAATGGTTATTATCTATGAGTATATCGTACTATTGAGTGTACTATTTATTTGTTTTCTGTATAACTTTATCACCGAAGAGAAATATCAGCTTCAAATCCAAGAAGAAACAGTAAAATATAAATTATTTCAACATGAAGTCAAAAGAAAAAGATTAAAGCTGCAGTAACGATAATGAAATGTCGAAGTGTGATGAGTTTCGTATTTATATCAAAGCTTGGTAAACACACCTCGTTATGTATTGTGCCATAGTGTCACGAACTAACTTGCACTACGTTCATGTTCAAAACGGTCTCCAGTTTGTGTTTGTGATGTTTGGGTCGTATTCCTGTGAAAAAAGCGCGTTTCTTCTCCTATATTGGTTGTGACGGGGTCACAGAACTTGAAACCACGGGCACAAAACACTCGGCCGCTGTGAAGTGTGGGTAGTAATATCAAATATCCAAACACATTTTTAACGAAATACAGTAACTCTACCCAGAAGTATCGGATTCAAACTTTTGACGCACAAACAAACGGTTTGTTTAGATGTGTCCATAGACAGAGTGTTTACTAATTAGGTGCGAGCTCTCGGATCGTAATTCATTAGTTTGGTTTGCCTGAGAGGAAATAAGCGTTGAGTAAAATTAATACGTGCCTGTAGATTGTGAATTAATATTAGATTAATTCTCCGCCTGCTTGAACACACGAGGCATTTTATTAATGATTGAAAACTTGTCTGGAAGGAGAGGATGGAAAAAAACCATGAAAACATTTTAATAAAACATGATATATAATTAGAGGTAACGAAAAGGCGAGGCAGACAATGAATTCCAACCAGCTTTCTCCTCAGCCCTGAACTGCTCGAGTAGGCCTATACTTTCTTAGTCTAGATTTTTGATATTCTATACTCTATGTTTGGAAAGGCGGAAAAAAAAGTAAACTAAAAACTATTTTATTTTAATCAACGCTATAATTAAAATGTATGAAACCTTGGCAATGTTTCCGTTACAATTTTGGCCATCAGAAGTTTTTACATGCGCTCATTTAAGGACGCAGGGGAACAAAGGTGAATATTGATTAAATTAATCTGAATCCACCTGTAAATAGGCTGGAAATATGCTCAAGGATTTTAAAAAATCATCCCCAGTTGAGAATTGAGCCTCATCTTGAAAATTATAGCATGCTTTCTTTTTATCAGAGGAGCTGACTTGAGTAAGTGTGCTAGACTTTTCAATCAAAATTAGTTATTTCGAGCATCGCATCTTACTAAGATGAGGTTCATTTTTTAACACTATTGAATCAATCGCCCCGCTTCGGGCGTCGATTGAAACACTACGGATTAATTCCCTGATATAATAATGCTTTGATGATGTTTAGGTTGTCTTTAGCTCCGTGGACGAGCGCCTATCTTCAATGTACGGAGAAGATACCATTTAACCAGCTCTCTATAGCTCCGCGGTCGAGCACTAATGAGAAAAAGAAAGAGAACTGTTGATGGCTGTTTATTCACATACGGTTTATTTAAATGACATCTGTTAATTACTTATACATACTTCGATTAAATGCTTTATATCAATGCACACTTGTGATATTAATGTAAGTTATTTTATACTGTGTTAGAACTGTGACTGCCAGTGTGTGGCTCTGACTGACTTGGGTTGGCTTCCACTCTGTGTAGCTTGGCTGATACGCACAAATGGTTTATATATGACATACCTCTTGCCTCTTTCTCCCCTCGTCAACAGTGTAAAAACTAACTAATAGAAAGTCCTGGCGACAGGTGTTGTGAAAGCTAGCTTCTTATTGGTATAGGAAATTGGCGTCTTTGGCCAAATATTCGGAGTTGTTCCTTTTAACAGGAAATGTTGTATAAAAAATCTATTTTAGTGGTGAAATCCTCTCCCCATTATTTCTGAGAAGCGCGTGTTTCTTCATGGATGAAACATTAAAGGATATTCTACATATATTACGTTAAAGAAAAATTACCTTCATCCATGATTTTTTATATCATTTAGAGTAATCCAAAACCAATATCATTACAATTTTAACTGGGAATGACTTTTTTTCCCATCCGTGTTTTGTTGCTATATTTCTCCCGTTGATATGTTGTTTAACGTAAATAATGACGACATGTGAACTCAAGCGTAAGAAAGCCGAATAATGCATTATTGACTACAACCTCCATGTTGGGTGTGTGGGTGATGACCAAGCTCCAAAGCAAGGAAGTGGTGTAAGTTATCCCTAATTGAAATATATGTTCCTCTCTGATTGGTCGAAATGACATAACAATCAACAGGGAGTCAACCCCGTTCAAGTTGACGAGTCTTAGAAACGTTCTCTCTAATTGGTATCGAGTGAGACTGACGTGATTTCATCCCGACCCCCGTGTGGGAGGCCAAGATGTCGTTCGTGACATTTGGACTCGTGACAGTCACACTAGTAGTTAACTGGCGAGATACCCGCCTCGGTGGCTGCACTACTCTCTCAGTACACTGGACTGCCGACGACGGGGAAATCGAGGTTCGAATCTCGGTTGGGTGTACCGATGGCGGTTTTTACAAAATGTTTACTCACTTTCCCTTCAAATAAATGCGGGTACACTTCCTCTAAATAAAATCTTTCTAATCCCTAAAAGCATAAGTAGATAAGCGTATAACCTGAACAGGTATTAAGATGCGGTGCTAAATAAATAACTCGCGAGTTTGACAGAAGATAGTGGTCAAGGGGTAAGGTGTCAGATTTCTGTGTTGGGAGTCCGGGGTTCAATCCTCGGTCCCGGCACAGATTTATCTGATTACCAAACCCTTCCTTCACCTCCGACAGGACGTGCATTAATCACTACTTGTGAATGTGTGGAATGCCACTTGTGAATGTGAGGAATGCCAGGCCTCCACCATGGTTCGGATTCCACGTTAAACTGTAGCTCCTCCATTTCATCTCACAATCACCCCACCATTACACATTAGCGTAAGTGCGTACAACCCGAACGGGTAGTAAGACGCGGGGCTAATAATAACAGAAGATAGTTTGTCACACGGGCATCGATCATGTACCCGTCAGTTAACGCGTGGTTGTATGACGGTCTTATCTTTAGTTAGCATATACAAGTGATACAACTACCATCACATCTATTGTAGCCATCTTGTATGATCTTAACACCATTATATAAGCAACAACAAAACTCATTTCTATATGTCTCGATCTGTGGGGGTTTACACTATGCCTCTTTTCATGCACAGCAGATGCGGGTTGAGGCATGCGCTTGTGAATGCCTCTTGCCTCAAAGTCCCTGAGAACGTCTGAAGATGGTGTCATCGGTTTCTATAATTGTTGTGTAGTTATTTATAGTTGTAATTTCCACTAAAATTGTTTGTGTTGTATGTTTTCCGTGATGGAGTGGGTTGCCGAAAAAACAATTAAATTTATCAATAATTATCATAGACAGCCATTGTTGTGGCGCTCGTCACACACACTTCTGATAAGACTGCACTTGACGAACGTGATTCTAGAAACTAACTCGCCCAAAATGCATGCCATTTCCGTTTCTTTCCACACTGACGCATGGAAAAAGTGGAAACAGGTCGAGTTGCATGAGGCAAGACGCGCCTAAAGAGGCATATCATGGCGAGAAATAAAATGGGATCTGATTGAAGTGAAGTCAGAGGATGTATTGTAATATGGCTACACTGCACTGGCATTCCCTAAAGCCAATCAGGAACTCAACAATCAACACGAGAATATTCTATTTTTATTTTTACCCACACTTGGTAAAAATGATTTCAATTACTTTGGAACGTTCCTATAATTATTTTCAAATCATTTTAAAACAACGTAGACTCTTATCCTCTCTTAAAAATAACTACTTTCCACCATTTTCGTAGCCAAACATTTTTAGGGGTGTATTAAAATAAGTAGAAGCTTTTAATTTTTAAAAATAGATTATATTTAGTTCTTGCTTTGTATAAATGCTTTGATCAATTTCAACGAAGCTTAGCACTATTTTGTGGCAGTACGTTGGCAGTACTGAAGATTAGGCATAATATAAAAATGTTAAGCAGTTATAAACTGTTCGACTACGTTACTATAATGTGTATTTGTTTATTTAATAATCTATTTGTGATAAATATAATTTTAAGCTGTGCTACACTAACACTAATTAAATTTATAATAGTTTCTTTTAAATAGATTTTGATTAAATAGAATAAGAAAATGCTTCATATGAACAAATATCACGAAATTATGTCAGTATTTTTCCCCAGAAAAAATATGTTTTATCAAAATATAAGATAATAACCTGAGATCATCTTATTTTGTTAAAGTCTTTCGTTCTTCTAAATTTATAATAGTTTCTTTTAAATAGATTTTGATTAAATAGAATAAGAAAATGCTTCATATGAACAACTATTACGAAATTGTGTCAATATTTTTTCCCAGCAAAAATATGTTTGATCAAAATACAAGTTAATAACCTGAGATCATCTTATTTTTTAAAGTCTTTCGTTCTTCTAAAATAAAAGATGTAATTCTAACGATGCCAGCGACGATTATTCAACATAATTATGCAGGCACTTGCACTCAAAGACATATTAAAAATATTGAAAGGTTGACAAACGAACACTTGTTTGTCTTCGTTAGTGCTATCATAAAGTGCGTGTGTTTGTGAATTAACACCAGATACGGTTGTGCAGCTGTAATGTTGGCAATGGTTTATTGTCGCTGCTCCAGTGGTTGAGGTTCGTCTTGGCGTAGTTCCTCTACTGTCAGCAAACAGATAGAATGTTTCCACCGGCGTCAGAAACTCTCCTTCTAACTGGGTCCATTCCTTACCTATCGGCCCATTTAGAGATTCTCACAGTTATTTCTCACGATTCCGAACAACGAAAGACAAGATGACACATTCCAGACACTATTCTTTTAAAAGGAATTATCTGGGACATTTTATCTACGTGAATAATTACGTAAGATAAAATAAATATATTGAATTTTTTTAATTTTTTTATGATTCTGTTTTGGGGCCCCCTCTCATTTATTTGAAAAGTCTAAGATGAAGTGTTTTTTTTAAGAACTGTATGTAAATTTCCCTGTTTATACTTCATCCATGGATAACCAGGCAAATTTGAACTATTTTGATTTCAGTACAAGATACTAAATCCAATTTATATCTTCATTATTAATATCACTTTCATTAATTATCATTTATTTTACTGAGTTTCAAGACCATAAAGCATTTTCAGAAGTAAATTCAAATATATTACGTTTAAAAGCTTCTTTGTTAAAAAAAAACTTCTTCCGTTCTATTTAAAACTAATAGGCGTAGGTCATACATAAGTGGCTAGAGTTGCTGCCGCGTAGCTAAAACACGTACTTTGGCTCTCCACGTCAATTGGTTGTTAGAACTCTCTCACTTTGATGTTGAATCTAAAATGTTAAAAGTGTGAAAAATTAATTAAATAAATCTTATATTAACATCGAAATTTACTAATTCCAACCATTATAAACTAAAAGAAAAGATTTAATAAGTAAATCCTAGAGTGGTCTAGGCATATAATCGGTTTATGACACAACCGTGTGATAGCAGTGCGCAGTGAGGCCACTGGCATCCCGACCCTAGACATCGACACAATTGATGCCCAACCGTGGGGAGTGCACGGGTCCACGTTCTCATCGCAAACGGTAAAAACATAATTTTGATAAAACATATTTCTACCGAAAAAAATTACGGACATAATATTTGTTCATATGAAGCATCTTCTGCTCTGTTTAATCGAAATATATTTAAGGAAATTATCAGACGTTTCATTAGAGTTTGTTTAGCACAGATTAAAATTAAACGACTGCCATTTCCAGGGATAGTTTTGTACTTCTTCTTTTTAACTTTGAATGGGATCCTTTATATATATATAATATAGTTCGGTCGGGTGCGTTTAAAATTCCTGTGTGAAAGAACTTTGTCCAGCCTGTAGAGCTTGTCTACACGTCGTACCCGTAATGGGAAGCTCTGATTATACAGAGTGGCCCACGGAAAAGTAGCTAGCTTCCTATATCCAGCAGGTGCCTCACTCTGAATAGAAGGAGGTCTTTCCCCTTCCACCCATGTTGTGACATGACGAATTAGCAAGTGAACTGCTTGTCTAAAGCTATATTGACTCATTCTTCATGTCACAATATGGGTGGAAGGGGAATGACCTCCTCCAATTCAGAGTGAGGCACCTGCTGGATATAGGAGGTGGGCTAATTTTCCGTGGACCACTCTGTAGTTATTATAAAGGTGTGAAGCCAGTAGAAATCTCAAACATAGCTAACCAAACTCTGAAGGCCTTTGGTTTAATTCATTTTACGGGAAAATTACCCATGGTACCATCCGGGAATCGAACCCGGAATCCATAGGTTCGCAGTGAGGTGCACTGACCACTAATTACACCACGGGGCTGGTTACTGCACTATATAGTTATGACAATTATACACACAATCTTGCGACCGGGCCGCATAGCAACAACTATGTATATCCTCCATTGCTGCAAGTCACTTTGTGCCCCGGGCAGGGGAAATTATTCAAACAATGTTCTTCAACAGCCACTTGCCCGCTTCGGTGTCCGCGTGGTCTAACGCGCTACTCTCGCAGTAGACTATACTTCCCTTGACGGGGAGATCGAGGCTCGAATTTAGGTTGGGTGTACTGAAGGTGTTTTTACAAAATTGTTTTCCACTCTGCCTCCACGAAAATGTGGTCACACTTCCTATAAATATAACCTTCATAATCTCTAAAAACCATTAGCCTAACTAGTACATAAGCGTGTAACCGGGATGTATAGTAAGACACGGTGCTAAGAAAAACTGTCTCTTGACTATTATCTTTTTTTTTTAAAGGTTTTATTCTTTGTTTGTTAAATAGTTAATACTCTTTAACATGTTTTTAGTTGAATGCATACTTGTCCGTTTTTGTTTGTGTGGAGTAAAATAATAAGGCTATTGATTTTTTTTTTAATATTGGTGTTTAAACATTTGAGAGAAAGAGTGGTAATTTAAGATGTATACTTCCGGAAGTTCACGCCTAGCTACAGCTATCCAAAATACTAAGATGCTGTCCCCTTTGTTTCAGCGTCCCCGATACTCTACGATATCACCAGTGGTAACACAGGAGGTGTTTTCGCCGTGGAGGAGACGACAGGCGCCATCTATGTGGCTGGACCGCTTGACTACGAGACCAAGAAGAAAGTGAGTACAACATCTGTGCATGCACTAAGATCCAGTTTTATCTGTTAAACCTTAGGTTCATTTTAAATTTGCATCTTACTATCTATAAGAGACAATCTGATTGGAAATGAAGGAAGAGTTTAGATTAAATGTACCTGCATTTGTGTATAAAAATAACTCCCTCAGTTTACCCGGGTAGGGTTAGTACCCTAGTCTCTCTCTCGCCACAAACAACACCAGACCAGATTGGAGTTTAGTCTGTGTAAGCGGAGGATAAAATACATCGGCTCAAATTATACATCATCTGTTACAAGGCTATGGAGGTAATTCTCATGTATTGATTAAATACTACAAATAAGTGGGGGGGAAAATAATTGAAATTCACATGAGAATCAAACCATGGACCTTTGTATTTGGACGTACAATGAATGAGGAAGGTACAGAAGTAGAGAAAATTGACTCATGATGAGGTTGCCTACTTAAAGAAGATATTTTGCTAAGAGGGTTGCATCTTAACTTGACGCACCCAAGCAGTCTAAGCACTATCACACTTAGACACCAATGTACGAGATAGAAAGAGAGGGAAGAAAATGAGCAGTTCACCCTGAGAGGGCTCTTGTTTATCTACTGATAACCCTTCCCCTCTTCCTGTGACGAGTTCACACACTCACTATACTATTTGCTCCTTGAAAACATTGACTTGCTTTTTAATTTTACCTTTTCCTACTTTATTGTTCTAGACAGACATTTACTACCACGGACTTTTTTAATCCACATCCTGGCAGGAAGACTCCTACAGGACATTTTAGTGGCCAAGACAAATAGCCTGAGTTGTGGATGATTTATAAAAAAATACGTCTACAAAAAACAACTATTCCAAGATAAAAATAATTTTGTGACACTTTAGGACTATTTTTAGATTTATTTAATAATTTATGGTTTTTGTTTCAACGTTATAGCTATAAAACTCTTTGAGTAAAACGTAAATTCACTCATATGGGAAATCCTATCGTGATTGGCCGTGACGTCACCGGTAGACAAAGGTTCGCGGCCTCAAGTTTCTGGTCCAGATTGTCATATTTTTTAAAAATAAATGGTATAACATGTATTTTCATATGTGTGTGCTGTATATATGTAAACAGTTGTTGCAGGCCACTTGGAGATGTGATAACTCTACTAGAAGTCATGTAACACCACCAATCCCCCTCCAGGTCACACCACCAATCCACCTCCCTCCACCAACAGACCTCCGTCTCCCAATCAATCACTTGGGATCGAACGAGCAAATAAAAAGAAGCATAGAGTTAACCCTTCATCCCTTGCCCAGACAGTTCTATATATATGCTTTAATAAATCATAGGGGTAGAAAAAGAACATATATCGATGTGTTTGATTATTTCATACATTTATTTTTTTAACCGCGTATTAATACACGTTCGTACTACGTATTATTGCACCAATGTGTTAATGGTGTATTTTAGAAGAAATGTACAAGCGTGTGTTTATTATTCATCTACTCCAGTGAATCTGTCTTTAGACAGGTATCAAATTGACATCTTCCATTTTCCTCTTTCATCTTTTTGTAGCTTCTTCCTTTCTTGATATCTCTTAGCATTCCAAACCTTATTTCCCCCTCTATCTTCCCTTCCATAATCCTCTTCATTAAACAATCCCTACGTTGTGACTCTTTCTCTTTGTTATAATCCTTATCAGGCTACTTTCATCTCTCACCCTCCTCAACACTTCCTCATTCCTCACCCTATTCATCCAATTCACTCTTCTCAAAAACCACGTTTCAAAACCCTTCCAACACCTTTGTTCCCTCTTTATGACTGTCCACACAGGACAGGAAGAAAGCAATTTAGTAAAAAAAAAAAAAAATTACACCCGACCGGGATTAAAACCTCAATCTACCTATCATTGGCAGTGAAGTCTATTGCGAGTGGTGTCTCATTTTATCACTGAAGTGACTATACATTTAGTTAAATTCAATGGCGTAGTCTCATGTAGAAAAAATAAATAAAACTTAAATAAACTACAGTGCCAGCTGGCATTCTCAGATCTGGCACCAAATATCGGAACTAGGTTCGATTCCGGGCACTAACATGATTTTTTATTTGATTTAAAAAAAATCCCTTTACAGATGATTATTATTATTATTATTATGTGTTCTTACTTAAGACAAGTCTATTCCTATTGTCAGCGAACTTATACCTCCAATGCGCCCTGTTCTCTGCCTAACCCGTCGGCTCCTAGAATTTTCTTCTTTCCGTCAAGTCATCCTATATTTCAATCTTTAGTTATGCCGATATTTTAAATTAGCATATTTTTTTGTCAAATTACCTTAAACCGGTTTAGTTTCTTAATGGTTTTTAGCACAACTTTTTTTTATATGTTCAGGTACTAATAACAACAATGTATTAAGTATGAGTATAAGCAGGCTAGTTTCCAAATGGTTACTTCTATTGGTTTGAGAAAGAATTACATCAGAGATGATGAACTTCATATTGTATAGAGACCTTAATGTATTAACAATCATCATAAATCTCTGTGTTTATGTATGCTTTTTAAATCGTCTTATCTAGTCCAAAAAAATTAATAGTTTTGACAATAGAAAATAAAATTTTGGTCACTTTTTGTCATTTTGGTTACTATGAATATTTTTATAGAGTTTCTAAAATGTCAACATAGTCCAATCGATGTGTGTGTTATGAATAAATAATGTGTGTATTACACAGTACGAGTTACGACTAGTGGCCTCTGTCGACATGAAAGAGAACCACACCACGGTGGTGGTCCACGTGAAGGACGTAAACGACAACCCTCCATTGTTCGAGAGGCCCACCTACCGCACCCAGATCACAGAGGAGGACGACAGAAACCTTCCTAAGCGTGTACTACAGGTCAGTCTATTATACTCCAATAGTAGTATGCTAATTTTGTTATTTTAGCTGTACAACAATATTTTGTGTCACTTTTGCATGGAATGACAATATTTTCAACAACAACAAAAATTGAAAAGAGGAATAAGTCAAAGGCTCCCAATTAATCCCGCTTTCACACTGAACACGTTAATAGGTAACACGTATTCATCGACAATTTTCCCTGTGACTGCGGGTGATGTTGGCTTCCTCATTAAATTTGTTGGAGCGTTATTTTCAAAAGTTTTCCTAGTTGTCAGTAATCACCTCCTGTATGACCCACAACATTATGTATTCCTCATTTAGACGGGTGTTTATTGGCTGTCTCTCAGTTTGTGCAAGTGAGCAGCTTTGGAGCCAGGTTTCACAAACACAGGAGAGAATGATAAAATTATCACTTACCTTCACTCAGAAATCAGAATAAGCAAGAGAAAACGTTTATAAAGGAAATTTTTTGTTTTAAAATCTAAAATAATGGAATAGAACGTCGTTTATAATTTTGAGCAGAAAGAAACATATATCCGATGGTGTTCATTTTTAACTCGACCGAAAAAGACTTCATAAGTTTGTTCACCTTTACCTGAGAAAAAAGGAATAATTAGATTAGGCGCAGAGAGTCTCTTGATTTATTTGTATTATTATTATTACTATGTTCAAAGAAGATTTGTTGCTGCGTGCTTTGGTAAATTCTTTACTAAAAGATTTATTATGATTATGAAATAATTCGAAACCTCTTAGGGCTTTCAACTCTTCTCACGTATATATTATTGTGATGCCCTTTTTGTTTTTAATATTTTCAATGGCAATATTTCTTGTAAATTTGCCCTTCATCATCTAGGTATACATGTTCCTTCTCGCATTTTTAAATATTTACTCTTTTATTACTCTTGATTAATTAATTTGTTGTTTTTATCATCAATCATTAATAATTATGTCTTTTTTTTTCATAATTATTCATCAGTATGTATAATCATTTAGCTATTATTGTTTTTTTTATTATATATGCTTGTGTACTTTTCAGTGCTGTCCTGTTATAGGTCTTACGACTGTTGACCAACACTATAATAAAGGAAATTGAAATTAAATGCAAATTATTATTATCAGGAGCTCTGTCTTGAGACAGCTCCATTCCTTTTGTTAATGAACTTAGACCTCCAATGCGTCTTGTCCTCTGCCACCTCCTTCAGTTACCAGAATTTTCTTCTTTCTTTCCAATCATCCAATATTGGAATCCTCCTCCTTCCTATGCTCCTCTTTCCCCCAACCTTTCCTTCTATGACGACCTGTGGAAGACAGTTCCTCCTAAGGGTGCATCATATATTTTGATAATAGATTATATTATTCCAGACTAATGTCACGTTGAGGTTTTTATTCTCAACCTGTGCATAAACAGTGAATAATTCTACGATGTTTCCATTATTATACTAATAGTTATTCTTGTTGAAGAGTGTGTGAGTAAATCACCTATATTAACCAATTAGCACCACTGCTACTGGCACTTATAGCATAGTTATACGCGTGTTAACCTTAAATGTGGGCCTATGTACTAGAATTTCTTCGTAAATTATTGCAAAAAAATAATTGAAAATTAAAGCGAGTTCTTGAAATTTCCCTTCTTCCTTTAACACAAAACTCGGTCATTTTGAGGTTTCCTCCGTTTTCAGTACCCTTTCAATCCCGATTTATATTATGAATACACAAATAACGTTTTAATCATAATATTTTTGCTAATTTAGATCAAATATACATTACAAGCCAAAACACCTCTACTTACGAAACACGTTTCATTATTTAACTTTGACAACGTACCTGCTGAAATTTATTGGATTTCTAAGAGATGGGAAAGTAAAGCAAAATGTAATTGAAACACATACTGTACAGCGCACATTAATGTTTAATTTAAGTTATACGTTTGAACGTAGCTCTCGTCTTTCAAGCAATCAGATTAAGATCTACACCACTTATAGCAAGGCATAAATTACGTGGTCACTATAAATTTTCTTCTTGCTCCAGGAATATGTAGAGGATTGCGAATGTATGTAACTTCTCATAGAATATAATTTAATTTATATCTGAATGAGCATATATAATACATATTCTTGATGATAATAAATTATTTTGACGTTTAAAAAATGTATTTCCCTGTGTCTTACTATTTTATAAGGCTATGAGCAGATTTGATAATTACTCTAATGGAGTAAGATTGAGTAAGGAAGCATTTTAGAAGTTATCAATTCTAATTTGCTAGGACGGATACTGGAAAACAAATTTAGGAAAAACCACCCTCAGTAGACTTGACTGTAATTCGAAACCCTATATCCCCGTTATCAGCAGGCCGGTATAACATGAGAGTGATGCCTTAGACCGTTTGGCCACGGCTGTAGGTTTTGATATTTCTGTGAAAAACTGGACACAATTCTACTTACCGCAATTCAAACCCTTATCTGCTTATAAATGATGACCTAGTGCGGTACCACTATTTTTTCTTACTACACCACGTGGCCAATGGATCTGGCCGAGTATGAAAATAATCACATGGGAACCATCACATTTTGCTCAACACATAAATCAGAATATTTAAAACAAATTGCAGAATATATTAACAATCTTAAAACTTAAATTTTAGCAAAAGGTTATGATGAACTTAAGAGCTTATATCTCCATTGATACAATTAATTGCTCCCCATGGTGTGAGCTAGCAAGCGAGATATACTGACCGAGTGGCCGCCAACATTAGTGATTATAGTGCCAACATTTGTGGATAGAGGGTGTCATGTGGTCATAAAAACGAGAGATAAATGTGTTAACCTCAGTCTTCTAAACCGGAGATGACTACTTTGTTATTAAAGTTGTTATCCCTGTCGTTCGGCTTCGGAGGCTAGCTGGGTTGAGGTCTAATGTTCCAGACTATGGGTGACTTTGGGATTTAGACATCAGTCTCGCAGGTCATATGGGTGGAGGTAGGAAAAAGGTGGGTGAGAAGGTCGCGGCAACGTGTGTCGTGGCGGGACAGGAGGATGTCACGGCAACGTTGGTCGTGGTGGGACAGGAGTATGTCACGGCAACGTTGGTCGTGGTGGGACAGGAGTATGTCACGGCAACGTTGGTCGTGGTGGGACAGGAGTATGTCACGGCAACGTTGGTCGCGGTGGGACAGGAGTATGTCACGGCAACGTTGGTCGCGGTGGGACAGGAGTATGTCACGGCAACGTTGGTCGCGGTGGGACAGGAGTATGTCACGGCAACGTTGGTCGCGGTGGGACAGGAGTATGTCACGGCAACGTTGGTCGCGGTGGGACAGGAGTATGTCACGGCAACGTTGGTCGCGGTGGGACAGGAGTATGTCACGGCAACGTTGGTCGCGGTGGGACAGGAGTATGTCACGGCAACGTTGGTCGCGGTGGGACAGGAGTATGTCACGGCAACGTTGGTCGCGGTGGGACAGGAGTATGTCACGGCAACGTTGGTCGCGGTGGGACAGGAGTATGTCACGGCAACGTTGGTCGCGGTGGGACAGGAGTATGTCACGGCAACGTTGGTCGCGGTGGGACAGGAGTATGTCACGGCAACGTTGGTCGCGGTGGGACAGGAGTATGTCACGGCAACGTTGGTCGCGGTGGGACAGGAGTATGTCACGGCAACGTTTGTCGCGGTGGGACAGGAGTATATCCTGGCAACGTTTGTTGCGGTGGGACAGGAGTATGTCCCGGCAACGTGTGTCGCGGTAGGACAGGAGTATGTCATGGCAACGTTGGTCGTGGTGGGACAGGAGTATGTCCCGGCAACGTGTGTCGTAGTGGGATATAAGTTTGGTAGCCACTCTGAATTCTGCGCGAGGAATCACTCTATTGAATACCCTCCACTGCTTTTTGGCCTCGTCCAATGGGAGAATAGAAAGGAGTGTTATCATTGGGGTGGAGTAAAGAGTGAAATGTCACAGGCAGTAGAGAGGGTGGTTGGCGCATGTAGGGGGGAAAAGCAGCAAGCACCGAATAATGAGGCACAACAAAGTAGCTCCTCATTTGTCATCACGAGGCTGAGTTTGACTCCATTATAGACCAACAGATACATTTTGAAAGCGCCGGAGATCGAACCCGGGACCTTTAGATATGTAGATAAGGTTTTTAATGTTCTTTCCTGCTTCTAGAAACCATTTGTTTAAAAATTTACTTGCATTCTTTTAATATAATAAATACATAGTGTATATGATAACTAGTTTTAAGTTGTTAATTACATATAGCTCGTAATCACGAACCACTTCCAGCCACCGACTGGGTGTGTTTGGAACATAGGCCTCTTCTCCGCCTTCTTTCCTCAACACCATTGGTCTCCTTCCAGTCCTCTCCTCTTTCCTCAACTCTACTTCTTACTCCCTTCAGCCATATGTCCCTTGTTCTTTCTCACTGCCTCCTACCCGCACCTCCATATCCAACATCCTCATGGAAATCCTTTCCCTCTCCATTCTTCTCACATGACCATACCACCTTAGTCATGTTGCCTTCTATCTCTATGCTGTCCTGAACTGTTTCTTCCTTTATTATTCCTCGTAATCTCTCATTTATCATCTTGTCAAATTTTTCATACCAATCCTGCTTCTCATAAATCTCATTTTACTCTCCTAAATTCTGCTTTCATCCTGTTCCTTAACCACTCACGTTCCTGCAGAGCTAAGTGAACACAATGTGTCTGTTTTTTAACTTATATTTCCAAGTCTTGTTGTATACCTCTGTACAGTAGTATTGTAAACTTCATTTTGACTGCAACCAATTACTATGATGCCCTTTGAAATATATTAAAATGGGAATGCGGTACATTATAATGAGTCATCTTACATCATGTGTAGGTGAAAGCGAATGATGCTGACAAGGATCGTCCCTTGGACATAGTGTACTTCCTCACGGGTCAGGGGGTCGACTCTGACAATCCTGAACTCAGCCAGTTCGATATCAACCGTACTTCAGGAGAGATATTTGTATATAAGGTATTGTACCCCTCGTTTTTCCTGAAAGGTAGAACGATCACCTTACGTTGATTCACTAAGGTGAATCTAATATTATTGGGCCATATTATAGTTCGTCAAGGTAAGACTGCTACCTTTCAGCGTAAGCGGTGTTTACCTCCAACTCATAGAATGGATGATAGCATATTATTACCTATTACAAAACATACCACAATGTCACCATCCTGTTAATGTCTTACATAGATAAATCATGGATTATTTAGCAAAAAGTTTAGTAAAAATAATAGTCTAAGCAAGGAAATGGGTAGTTTTCAGCCACCATCTTGAAACAATGGCTGCCAAGGTAGTGAATATGATTTACTATAAGAGTGTATTTCGTTTCAAATTGCACTTAATTACAAAATAACTATGGAATAAATTCTAGAGAAAAAGAATTACTTTTACTGATACTTGTTTCCTCAAAAGATAAACTAATCAATACAAAATCACTTAAAAATTCCAGAAAACTTCACGAAAAATCAACCTATGTGTGTAAGTTAGCTAAAAATAGTAGCTGTGAGTCTTCTGGCCCAAGAATTTTGCATTGAATCCAAAAATAGATGTCCTCAAATATATAGTTTGAGAAATGTCGCCATCATACTGAAAAGATTGTCCACCACGAGAATTTAGATGGTTTGTTACTAATGTACGTAATATTTACTTTCGTTGGGGCTTAAAACATGAAACATGGATGAAAATTTTGGGTCTCAAAATTAAATGACTGTTATTGGGTTCCAGTATTTTCCCAAATGGAAAAATATTAGTGTTAAAAATTTTAAATATGTTTCCAAGAAGGTTGGAAATGATCAGTCAATATGAACAATAATTCGATGTAAACATAAACAAAGTTTTCGAAGTTTATGAACAAATAAAACTATATGGGTTGTAACGTACGACTTGATTCAATTTGTTAAATAAAATGTATTAATATGTTTCTATAGCTTTATGTTTATAAATGTTAGTTTCTTAACACAGTTAGCTACAAATTTAGTAATTATGGGTATGCCACGGCCAAAACACGAAGTCTAGCCAGTTTGCGAAATGACCGGCCACTTCTAGGTTTGACCACCGAAGTTAACAACAATTATAAATACGGAATGGAAACCATTTACAAAAAAATTAGCTTACAACTAAAAAATAATAATTTGGTACTACTTCTTAGAAACATATAAATTAAGACAACCTCATAGTTACAACACCAGGAAACGGCATTATAACAGTTATTTATATATTAATCAAACAGAAAACAACACATGAAAATAATTTTACAGACACTTTTTAACATGCTACCGGTAACCTTTTTTGAGAATAAATAAAATAACAAATGGAGAAAGAGAAATAAAAAAATGGCTGTCTCACAAACTTAATAAAGTAATAATGATAATGAAAATAATAATAATAATAGACTCGGAGATTAGTTTTTGATTATTAAATAAAAACTAATTTAATACATTTAAAAAACTTTAGGTAACTTACGATGTGTTTTAATAATGGACTAACGAATGTAATATATTCATCATATCTTTATACTATTACATTTATTACGACATTTAGGGTGGGATTGAAGGGGACGCGAGAAAAAGACAGTATTTTTTCAGTTTTTATGGTAAAACTTTTTTGTTTTGCCAAAATAAATAAATCAGTGCTCTAATATAAACATAGAATTTAATTTTCCTCACACGATGACCTCAAATCTTTTTGAATATCTGTTAAAGGTTTCCTGGAATTTAATGAATGCTTTTTCTCTTCATTTAAAAAGTTTTTCATATAATGCCGCTATGTTCGTGACAGTTATTCCACAACTGTTGATATCACCATATGAATAATATTAAGTTCCTTGTTCGTACTGGAGCAATATTCTATTTATTTTTGCTAATCAAATGTATTGCCCTATAAACTGAAAAAACACTGCCCTTTGCTCACGACCCCTTCCAACCCAGATTAAGGTGAGTCACCAGCTGACAGACAGACGTATTGTGCTTGGCTGGACCATGTTTAGTGAACATATACTTCCGATACAATAAATAAGTAAAACACTTCATCTACAACATTTTATTCTGAGAAAGACATGACTGTGATATTTGGTGTCGTTAGCCCTTGGACCGAGATCTGCCCAACGGCCGTCCTCAGTGGAGGTTCACGGTGTTCGCCCAGGACGAGGGGGGGCAGGGGCTGGTGGGGTACGCTGACGTGCAGGTCAACCTCAAGGACATCAACGACAACGCCCCCATCTTCCTCCACGGGACGTACTTCGGGAACGTCACGGAAAACGGAACAGCGGGTTTGTGTAGCTTAGCTTGTTCTTGTTTTAAAGAGGGACTCATTTAGAAATTATAAACAATAGAAATGTTGAATAACAAATTTAGTTAATCATCTCTATGAACGTAGGATTAACCTTAAATTAACCTAAAGTTACTTTATGTTTGGTATTTTATATATCTCGCCCACGAAGGTGGCTGAGCGCTCTAAAGTGGTGTAAACTCGCAATTCGCGTGTCACCATAGAGGGTATATTAAAGAACAAATCTACTTTTGAAGAAGTTGCTATGAATGAATTCATGCTGGAGTTTTGGGGTGAGGATCTTAGTTTATTTCTTTAAACTATTACCCCAAGTTTCTTTGAGGGTTTAGATTGTGATGGTCTTTTTGAATGTTACGAAATACGTGGAGATAGAAATATACGTTTCCAGACGCTTTACACTGTAGAGAAACCCAAGAAATAATAATTTTAAAAATGTGTGCTCAATTATTTATCAATATCTTCGAAGTGTACCTATTTTCAAAATAATTGTGATAAGTACACTTTATTTATCCTGAAAGATAGTCATAGTGTAATACATCAAGGTAATACCGCTATCTTATAAGCTATACTATAGTGGAATAATGTAAAGTGAGTTTACTATTTGACAGGGTAAACCACGGTTACCACGGTAATTTAATGTTATATTCATTATTTTGATTAAAAGGTATGGCTGTGATGACGATGAACGCCATAGATTATGATGATATCAATGAAGGAACAAACGCTAAGTTAATATACTCTATTGAAAAGAACGTCATAGAAGAAGAGACAGGCTCACCGATATTTGAAATCGAACCACAGACAGGCATTATCAAGACAGCCGTATGCTGTTTGGACAGAGAGAGAACACCTGACTAAAGATATTTTTAGCCATAAGGGTTGGTAGGTAATAAAAAGATTGATATAAAACGTTATAAAACTTAAATTGCAGTTAGTAAATTAAGTATAAGTGAAATGTCATAATTAATATATTTATTTTCTGACAAAAAAAAATGGTTTCACCATAAACATTGGAAAAAAAAACTTATGTAAGATGTATTCTGACCTTCCCCCTTCCCCTTCAAAAAAAGTACTGTTCTTTTCCCACGAGGGTAGTTTTTATTTACCCGCTACAGTGACAGCATGCTCTAACACGCTAATCTCGCGGTAGACTAGACCGCCAATGTCGATGTCGACTGTTCGAATCTCGGTAGGATGTACCGAGGGTGGTTTTCCTCAAAATGGTTTTCCACTCTCCCTCCTCGCAAATGTGTCTACACCTCCTCTAAATATCACCTTCATAATCCCTAAAACCGTTAGCGTAGTTAGTACGTAATGTATCATCCGAACGGGAGTCAGACGCGGTGGTAAAAAAAAAAAGTTTTTATTTTTATCTAAATTTGTAAAACAAGGGGAGGAAAATAATCATTGTAATTTATTTTTTTACCAAAAACCAGTACTTTATTATATAAATAAATTTATATGATGAAATTCCTTGTGTTGATTAGGAGAGGAATGAGTGACCTTACTACACCAAAGCAATCTTCTTAGAAATAAGGCTGTGTTTTCTAAATATATTATTCTCAGTCATTTATAATCGGCCCTACAATAGAAGAAGATGCATGTTAGCCCCTTTAAATGCATTGCCAATATTTGTTACACTCACTGCAAAAAAAACTATACCCTGATTTTAGCAGTTAATAGAACAATTTTAATATATTCGTACATCAAATCATGGTATCTGAACTTATCACTTTTGAAAAATATTATCAATACTAATAATATGATAAAATGTTATCACAAGGAAATGTTTGTGGTTTCTAGACTTTTCTTCCAACCAAAATCAGGCAATATCTATTTACACATTCTAAATGAGGATGGATTGGTTAGCAACGCTATTATAAAGCTACGATTATAGCCGCATTTAGAAATCATATTCTTTACCTTTAAAAAGTGACACCTGGACACGGTAATCGAACCCAACACCTCTGGTTTAGTACGCCAATGCTCTAATTGATCCCACGTGACTACATCCACCACAGACTCTGCCTTAAAATATGAGTGAAGAATGGCCCTGGGCACGGGACGATTCCTGGATAGCTCGGTTGTCAGAGGATTGGCATACTAAGCCGAAGATCCCGGTTTCAATTCACATGTGCAGGTGTCATTTCTCAATTTAAATAATATGTTCTAAATGACGCCGTCTTGAGGTATCACATGAATGAACACTGAAGAACTGAGTAATTTAAAGAAAGTGGCATTAGCGTAAATATCACATGTTCAAAACACCCCTAAGTGAAGAGTAAAGATATATTGCTATTGTTTTAAAGGTATGACCGTGATGTCCATGACAGCTATCGACCACGATGACCCCAGCGAAGGGACCAACGCCCGAATTATCTACTCCATCGAGAAGAACGTTATCGAGGAAGATACGGGATCCCCCATCTTCGAGATTGAGTCTGACACAGGCGTCATAAAGACAGCCGTGTGCTGTTTGGACAGAGAGAGAACACCTGACTATTCCATACAAGTGGTCGCTATGGACGGAGGAGGATTGAAAGGTAAGATATGACGTCATCAAAAAAATATGTGCTGTTTTAACAACTCGATATACATGGCCATAATAAATGGAGAAAAAATTATTGGTTTGATAGGCATTCAAATAAATTAGAGAAATTTAAAGAAGAATTTCTAAAAATTAATCACAAATTATGTTACCCGAAATGGGGGCCGAACAGCCTCAAGGGCTAGACCCACATTGAATATGAATGTCATTGACGGCTGGAACGCGTTTATGCTTCTCGCCAGCGTGCACCGAACGTTATTTTCTACATATGGTTTCAACTTTGATTCTAACAGTCTTTCTCTACGTTAAAGTGAATACATTAATTTTAAAGAACTCACTTCTTTCTTAGTTCTTAGATTTAAGTCATATTTTATTCCATTGATAATTTAATCATTATAAAACCTATATATTTTATAAAGAAACACCCTACCCTGGTAGAACAAATATATGAAATCTTTGTTAAGTGGCTGTTTGAAATGTATTGTTTACTTTCCAATAATACTAATCTCAATCCTGATTAAATTTTATTCACACTTTATATTAAATGCATTTTCAGTTGTTTTCTTATCAATGATTCTCAGACATTATTTACATTAAAATGTATTACAGGTACAGGGACAGCTTCTATTCGGGTCAAGGACATCAACGACATGCCTCCCCAGTTCACCAAGGATGAATGGTTTACAGAGATCGATGAGACTGACGGAACTGCTCTTCCTGAGACTCCCATACTCACCGTCACCGTGCACGACGAGGACGAAATCAACAAGTTCCAGTACAAGGTACAGTTATATTCTAGATACCATGATATGAAGTAATGTTCATCTGTGTTAATGAAGTACAGTAGTGGAAGGTGGTCGTGTTTTAAAGAGTATTTGTATGAAGGAGTGGATTAGAATACAGCCCCACGTTGGGGATCAAAACCTCTTGTGAAGAGGTGTTTATGTCTGGGGTTCAGAGTGAGATATGAAGATGGGTCCTAGGGAATGAAAGAGTTGATTAGAATACAGCCCCACGTTGGGGGTCAATACTTCTTATGAAGAGGTTTTTATCGCTGAGGCTCAGATTTTGATATGAGGATGGGTCCTAGCGAATGAAAGAGGAATTTTCAGAGATGAGTAAAGCCCTTTCCATCGATCTTTAAGAAGATGAGAGGGAAATGTTTGCTTATTTAATAACGGAAGTAAAACCAAAATGTACCCTATGCGTGATAATTGAAGAATCATAAACCCTTATTTTATCTTAAGGGTGCATGGTAAAAAGCGAGAGTCACATTACACACATTTCCCCTGAAAACAACTCTGGTACCTCAAACCCTATAAATATCCCTGCAAATACATTTTAAATTAATTTTAATTATAATTTAAAGTGTATTATAAAGGTTAGAGTGCTGGTCTAACATTTGAAAACAAACCAATTTGAGTAAATATTGGACTTTACCTACCCACTTTTCCCCTGTACTCTTCATTTAGGTTTTAGTGTGTGAATATTTCGTCATAATACCTGGCGGGAATTTATACTTAAACCTCACAATTCTGTCGTTTACAATATCGTTCTTAATGAGTAGTAAAAGCTAGCAATTAATAAAAAAGTGCAGCTTTTATTGATATATTAATATTTTTCCAGCTTAGACATAAAGCATCTGTCCAAGTTCCTTAACATATATCTGCTCATATGTAGTGTTATCAAGATTACAATATCTATCTCAAAATCTGCTTTAATACTTTTCCTTATAATCTTATAAATCTTCTTAATGTCCATTACTTTAGGTAAGCCGCCTACTAGATATATCATAAAACTAATTTTGTTGTGATTTTATTTAAATTCCGAAGCTGCCAAAAATTATCCATCCAATGTTTGTTTTTATTAAAAACAACTCGTTCAACAAGATGACCTTATGATCCCACAAGCCTAGTCATTAATTTTTATTATGTTGTAGTGAGCAGAAACCATTATTACACAAACTTACCATAAGATATAACATTTTTGCAACAAATATAAAATCAGTTTGCCAAAGCTTGTCTTGTGTGTTTGACGATTTTTAATTGATAGCAGGAATTCTAACAATTTATTTAATCCACAGTGGTAACATATACTAACAAAATATATGACCAAGGTTCAATTAAGAAGATCTAAGGTGGGAGTAAGATTTTCCAAGCTAGTTTAATTAAAAATAGTGATAACTTATTTATATTAAATTTATGTAAGAAGAAAACTATTTACGTTTAATGAAAAAGTTGGCCTCTATTTTTAATTTTCAAAGATCTATATAATTCAAAGTCCCACTTCTCATCTTAGGAGGATGTATTTGTGAGTTGATTAACTATATATTCCTTAACTTTTTAAACGTAGGCGTGTTTGTTTATCTAACTATCTAAGGCAACCGTGTTTCAGGTGATCGAAGACAGCGGGTTCGGCGCAGACAAGTTCGCCATGGTGAGGAACAACGATGGAACGGGATCTTTGAAGATAGTGAAACCCTTGGACTACGAGGACCCTCTCCAGAGTAGCGGGTTCAGGTTTAGGATACAAGTGAACGACAAGGGCGATGGTAGTGATAGTGACGGGTACCACGTGGCCTACTCTTGGGTGGTTGTCAAACTCAGGGACATTAACGATAACGAGCCTCAGTTTGAGAGGCCCAACGTGGAAGTGGCGGTGAACGAAGACGCTCAAGTGGGGGAAAGTCTGGAGACGTTCAGGGCAACGGATCCCGATCAAAAGGGGAAGAGTAAAGTGAAATTTTCGATCGACAGGACTTCTGATCGTAAACGGCATTTTTATATCGACCAAAACGGGACAGTTTCTGTACAGAGGATTTTAGACCGTGAGGAATATTTAAAGCATCAGGTATGTTTTGTTTTTTCCTTGTACTGATGAGTAAATGTTTTGTTACATTTAACTGCACTCCAATAAAATAAGAATAGTATTTAATTGATGTTTGTTATTTTGTTCAATGTAGTTGCATTTTAATTTTATTGTAAACACAGAATTTTAAATACAAAGAGACACTCTGAAAGGAAGAAAACTTGTTTCTTCAATGGCTTATCTTATAATATAGAGTCGGGGTAAACTGATTGTAAGCTACATCACAAATCTTAAAATATATATATATATATTTAAAATCCAAATAGCTTTGATACATTAGTGGTATGAATAAAGCTTTACTAAATAAAACCATTAACAAGCTATAATAAAAATTATTGATCAAAGAGTAAAAGGAAGAGTAACTAAATGTTTTGTCAAATGTACTATTAACAAGCTTATTTCAGTGTTGCCACAGTTACGCTAGAGCTTTAATCTAACTCAAATTCACATCTATTTTAAAATTAACATCTTAACTATCTTATAAAATAATAATAATGTGACCTTTTATCAACTACATAACCTTAAAACGTAAGATTTTTATAAATCTCTGGATGAATTAGGTAAAGGTTCTAGCCATCGATGACGGCGTCCCTTCCAAAACAGCAACCGCCTTATTGACTGTGATAGTTGAAGACGTCAACGACAACGCCCCCACCTTCCTTGAAGACTATCACCCAGTGCTGCTTGAGCATGTTCCGCCGAGGAAAGTTGTCGAGATTCTCGCTAAGGATATGGATGACAGGAACAAGGGAAATGGACCTCCTTTCATCTTTAGTTTGGATCCTACCGCGGACGATATAATCAAGGCATCCTTCAAGGTGGAGAATGATCACAGTAAGATGGATTCATCTGTCGTAGTAAAACTTTTTAATTTGATCTGATAATTCTCTCGTTTAATCTGACAATATTTCAACTGAGCTAGAAAGGTACTACTTTTTAAAAGTTATAAATTAACTATATCATATGCTAAATATGTTTCCCAAATTATAAACGCTTAAGCCTTAGTTACATCATAATTATTCAAGACAAATCAAGGATTCAAATCAAACCACATTTATCATAAATACGCCAATGCATATTTTTACAATTTAATCAAACACTGGAACCTTCTTCGGTGCCACATGGTCTAAGGCATCACTATCGTCTTAGACTAGACTGTTGATGGCAGGGAGGTTGGAGTTCAAATCCCGGTTGCGTCTATTGAGGGTGGTTTTTCCACTCTCACTTCATACAAATGCGAGTACACTTACTCTATTTTTTTTCTTCATCCTTAACTCAAGAGCGTAATTAGTACATAAGCGTATAACCTGAACAGGTAATAAAACGCGTTGCTAGAAAATAAAAATAAAACCCTGAAATGAGGGTTTATTTGGCATTCAACTTTATTTCTAATAAGAACTATTGATCTCAGGAGGAGCTAATGGCGATGGGAAAGCGGTGGTCTTCTCTCTCTACTCGTTCGATCGTGAGCTACAAAAGAAGTACCTGCTACCGATAGTGATCAAGGACTCGGGCAGTCCTACCATGTCTTCCACTAGCACCCTTACTGTCGTCATAGGAGACGTTAATGACAACAAGATGCGGCCTGGCTCTAAAGATATATTCGTCTATAACTATATGGTGAGCTGGTAAAACAAAAATAATATTTGGCTTGCGAATATTGAATTTTTATATCTTTGAAATTTAAATGTAAATACGAATGTATTCATTCATTTTAGTTAACTATAATTTTATAATTTAATTTTTGATTTATTGTTATTCAATTTGGCAAGTTAAGTTTTGGTTGCTGTTGGTGATTTAAGTAATAGTAATTAATCAATTAGGTGGAAGGGAAGGAGGTTTTTTTTTGACAATTAGTAAGCAGTCTGTCAGGGAAAGATGGTAGTACTCAGATTATTCTTTCATCTTTTTCAAGAGTTTGTAATGGCGATCTATGAAGCTTGAGTAATGTTTAGCATGTAGATGTCACATGATTTACGTGCAGCTGATAAGTAACCACCAATGATTGGCGCACCAATAGTTGCTTATAGAGTATAGGTGAGGGAGTATATCACCGCAGAACTAAAAGCTAGTTTAATTTCCAAATGATCAAAGCTGGCAATTTATTTTATTAATACGTCAATTTCATTACGATTTCAAAAGTGAGGTAGGTAGACCATTACAAAGGGGCTAGTGGCCTTGTAAAGGACATGCTTGCCTCTTTCTGACGCGAAGTTGAAGCGACTCTACCACGCTGAAATATAAAGTTGGGTTCAGACGTATAGAACCGTGTTCCAGCTGTGTAGCGTTGCAAACAATATCGAAACAGTTCATTCCCATCGAGAGTCACCTTGTAAGAGTGACTCACAGGACTGCACGCAGACCATTATCAGGTAGTGTCGTCCTGGATTGTTTTTAAAGTGATCTCCCAGGATCACGGTCCAGCAAGGTAGAAGCAAAGTCCTGTGAGTGTTTAAATGAGATGCGGCACTTTAATGGTCAACCTAGGACCGGTTTCATATTGTCATGTGTCCTAATTCATCTTCTCTATGATGTGACATTGGCTGTAGAGTATTCTAATGCTGTTAGTGTGCAATAAGCTAATAGTTATTGACAAATAAACCTGAATAATTTTGGTCCAAGAGTAGGAGTACAGTGTAACAATTATGACAATCTCATGAAAGAAATGATATATCTGAAGATAGTGAAACACCTTTAATAGTCATATAGTAGTCACTCAAATCTAGTGTATTATCTATTTATTTTGCTCTAAACATGTTATGAACCCAATATGGTCAGCGTTTTCTTCTCTTTTTTCTCTTGCGGGATAAGATATAGCCCACATGCAATAATCCAGTCTCTCACTTCCACCGATGACCCAAACAGTCATGGCATGGTATCAGCATGGTCGGTAGACAGTCCTGCAGGTGAGAATGCTAAATACATGACAAGGCTGAAGCACAGTCCAGAGTGGGAATCAAACTTTGTCTGGCCTCTGTCTCGGTCGAGAAAACAAGAGAGATCAATCAGATCTAGCAGGCTATCTGGGATGAACAAGCTTTAAATTTTATATGGGGGTTTGTAATCATTCCCAGACCTTTATATATATATATATATATATGCGTGTGAATTAGTTTATATTCCCGAACCAATGGCCGCATTATTTATCGCACTACTCTCGCAGTAGTCTAGACTGCCGATGACAAGGAGCTCGAGGCTCCAATCTCTGTCGGATGTACTGAGGCGGGTTTTTCCACTTTTCCTCCACACTAATTCGGTACATCTCCTCTAAATATAACCTTCCTCATCCTTAAAACCATTAGTGTAACCGGGTAGTAAGACGTGGTGCTAAAAATGTTTTAGACATCTTTATTATATATTATTAGTGTCACAATTTTTTAAATAAATATAATTAATAAAATATCAATAAGATATTATAAATTATGTTAATTACTTAATGTGCTAATGTTCAGGGTCAAGCCCAAGACAGTCAGATAGGTCGTGTGTTTGTATATGACGTTGACGACTGGGATCTCCCTGACAAGACGTTCTACTGGGAGGGGGCAGAACATCCCAGGTTCAAGCTGAACGAAGAATCAGGAATGATAACTATGAAACACGGTACGAAGGATGGCAGGTAAGGCTTCAGAAAGCGGTGCAATAAACCACTAAACAATTGTGTAACTTACTATGCGCCCACTGAAGCGCGTTTGACCTGCTACTTGATGAAATATATTTCCCCAAGGTACCACCTGCGGTTCAAGGTGTACGACCGCAAACAATCTCAGACTGACGTGCCGGCCAACGTGACGGTGACTGTACGTGCATTACCACACGAGGCTATCATCAACTCTGGCTCCATCCGTATCACTGGACTCACAGACGAGGACCTGGTGCGGGTGGTAGACACGAAAGTGAGTAATCATTATGTTTATCTTTATTGGGGCAAGGTTGTGTTCTTGTTTGTCGATATATGATTAAATATATACTTTCTTAAGACATATGTGCAAATACATCATAAATATTATAAGGTTAAAAAACTTAGAAAATATTCATCAGATTCTTATCCCACATGAACTTAAATTTTCTAAGTAAATTCCTGGGCTCAGAGCTGTCGCACAAGACAAAATACAATTCACAGAGGTAAATAGAAATAGATATTTAAATGAGTACCGATTTTTATGATAGTTATATGAAATAATTGGATCAAAAGAAGAGTAACCTACATTTATTTGGATCAAAATTTAAGCACTTGGTGCGAGCGTGGAGCTACAAGATAAAGGTACCCTTTGTTCACCTCGTAAAGTAGCGAGCATATCCTGATTATTCCACTATGGTATATCTTATTAGATAAGTTTCAAATGTAATCCATTATAAATGATCAGTTTACTTTAAAGAAGAAAATTATAGTATAGTGAAAACTTACAATAAATAATGACAAATTGGTATATTTATTGACTTTATTAGAAATTATGATGATTAAAATTTCCCCATACCATCCATATTGTTTGGATTTCTACACAAAATAGTTTTCCTTTTGATAGTAACTATTGTCCATAAATTATAATTTTTCCAGTCTCAAAATCGAAAACAAAGCAAGTTATCCAGTTTACAGAAAAAACTGTCTGACCTACTGAGCACGGAACAGGAGAATATTCATGTGTTCAGTGTTCAGGTGCAACAAAAACACCCTCCAATCACCGACATACGGTTCGCAGTACGTGGATCAAAGTACTACAAGCCGGTCCGACTAGATGGCGTTGTTCTAATGAACAGAGAAAAGGTATTTATCACAACATAGCCGCTCTAGAGATATTCACAACTGTGTACATAACTTATTATGGGGACTAATAGGTGGAGTTTGGCCTACCTGCCGAGGTTTTTAAGCGTGACTGAAATATAGTGTAATTCGATGACTTTAAGTAGCCTTGTTATTAATCTATAAATCGATTAGTGTTCATAGAATCTTTTTAAAATGCCAACATTTCAGATCGAGAAGGATGTCGGCATCAACATAACGATGGTAGGAATAGACGAGTGCCTTTATGAGAACCACAAGTGTGAGGGGAGTTGTACCAACACGATGAACATGAGTAACTCGCCGTACCTGGTGGACGGTAACACGACCTCTCTGGTGGGTGTGCGTGTGGACGTTGTGGCCGAGTGTACGTGTGTAGCTCGCAACTTCACCAAGAGCGAGTCGTGTCGGACCAGTCCCTGTTACAATGGCGGAAGATGCATCGAAGGACAATATGGTCGTAGGTAACTTAATACAGACTTAAAGCTGGGCATAGAATGTAATGTATACTTTTGATTGGAAAATATATATTATATTTATAAAGCACTAACCACACTTTCAGAAAATTTTCAATACTCATAATGTGACTGTAGAATCAAAATTTATTAGGTACTCTTCAAATATAATCATAATATTTTGTTTGCACTCCATGAAATCAATATTTTATTTTCAAATTGTATGTGTATCTTAACCTGTGAGACTCACTTCAGTGGTGGACTCAGGATAAAAATGGAATGAAAAAATTCCCCATACAAAAATGTGTGCCAATTTGACCTTATTTTTGAACGATATCCAATTTTACTTTCTATTGATGTGTAGCTACTACTTATTTTTACAGAAATTGATCAAAATGGTCACCCGGTACAGAATAACTGCCTTTACTCGTCGTTTAATAGAGTTTATTGTACATTCAAAATGTACCGGCATTTCTCTTCCAGCCCTGTTCAATAAAATGGTGGAGTATTTCAGCACTTCCGATAGGTGTTGTATAAACAATACTTTTAAGATTGCCCTAGAAATAAAAATCTATCGGATTTAGGTTTTGAATACAGATCAAGCCATAGTTCATGCTAAACCTGTACATTTCGCTCAATAAAGAAGTGTCTAGCTTTCCTGCTAAAAGTTGGTGAGGCAAGGTCATGTATAGACCAAAGCAGAAGTATAACATCATGTGGGACCTCTTCCAACAGTTAATTTTATGTTTGTTCGTAAAGTAAACTGAATTATCATGTCCATACTTGCAACCAGGTCGCCCCGACATAATCAATGAATGTTATTTATATGAAAGACCAGAAGTCGCTCACGTTTGCAACCAAGTCGTTGCCGCTCGGGGAAATGTCGCCTAATATATCCCCCAGAATATAAAACAATGTTTTGCGTTCTGACGTCCTTGTCGCGGCGTCTTTGTGGTGGCGACAAGAACGCAAGTATGGCCTCAGTTTAAATCTCCCATAAAAAAAAGAAGAAGGTATGATTAAAATGGTATCACAGTTATGAAAATAAAAACCACCGGCAGACATATGTAGGGACAAAGTACAATAAAATACTCCTGGAGGAAAGTCAACCTCGTTAAGTCCCTTATCTCGCTGAACTCGGCACAGATAACTCTGTTGGTCTCGCAAAGCTCTCCAAGCTGTGTAACGAATATTATCTGATGCTATTATTCTTCTGCTGATCTGACCATCATTATCTTCAATATGGTTAAGGATCCTTTCTTTAAAATTGAGTGTTCTAGTGATGAGTTGTTCAACGCCGTCTGACACTAGTTTTTCAAATGAATACCAGTGTCTCGAAAGCGCTCATGTAGTCCTTGAAACATTCGCCAATTTAGCCGACGTCTATTAGAAAAGCGGTCCACAAAAACAGACTTCATGTTTCAGCATAATTATATCCGACTAGTCCTCACATCAAATGCATTTTGCTCATTTCTCAATTTTATTATGTATACATTATCATTTAGAGGGTACAGCAAACTAGCAAGCTCCTGAGCGTAGTGCTCTTATTAAGATAATGAACTGGATTGACTCATAAACATCATTATGGGGTGTAGTTCTGCCTCATGGATGGTCCAGCTATGATATTCCTCCAAGTCTCTTGATCCAGGGCAAGTCTATTGGTGTTTTTGTATCTTCCTCTAACCTCGATTGGCTCCAACATCTGGAATCATTTTCTTCAATCCCCACTTATCATTCTTTCAATAGCAGTCATCAGCTGGAATTCCTTTTTCATCCAATGTCTTAGACAATCCATTTTTTTCCCTCGATTATTTTCTATCATTTTTCTTTTCTCTCCAATTCTTCTCAGCACTTCCTCGTGTCGTCTTTCCTACCAACTTACTCTTTCCAATCTCCTCCCAAATCCACATTTCCAGCACTTCTATACTTCTTTCATCATGAGGCCCGCATAGTAAGTTCCTCTTATTAAATCCTTCCTTTGCCATATCTACTCTCGATCTTATTTTTATTTAATAGTGCACTACTTCATTAATTATACTCCCTAGATACTTAAATCATTCCATCTCTTCAAACACTTCTCGTTTTAACATGATGTTTATCCTTAATTCAGTTCATTCCATATTTATCGTATGTGGTATTAAGATATTTTACCATCTCAAGCACTTTTTCCTTATTAACTGCCATAACTACCATATCATCCGCAAACCTTACACACTTCACTCTACTCCCTCCTGTACAGAATATTCAGCAATGTCGTACATGATATATCAAGCATTGTTTGAAAATGGTGCAGTGGAATTAGTCATACAAGCTTAGTTTGTCATAATACTGACTGTTCATCTACAACATTGCCAAAGTTTTTGTGTCCTAAGTTTATTCCTGAAGTGAAACCCACATTCTGTTTATTGTGAGTATAGAAATTCCGGGGTTCGTATCTTGGCAAGTTTTATTGTGCTAATTAACACTATGGTCACCCGTTTTGGTGGCCACATGGTCTAAGGCTTCACTCTCGCAATCTACTAAACTGCCGATGACAGGGAGATCGTGGTTTTATCTTGGTCGGATATACTGAGGGGGATTTTTCCTAAATGGTTTCCAACTTCCGTGGGTACAATTCTTCTAAATTCAATCTTCCTCATCCCTAACCCATAAACGTGTTAGTGCATAAGCGTATGGCCCGAACGGGTGGTGATAATAAATAATTATACTACTAATACTGCTATTCCTGCTATTTCTAATAATAATAGTTTAAGTAATCTTGAAAACATTATCTTTATCATATTTAAAGTTAGTCACTTTTTTTATTTTTATATTTAGTTTCAAATAACAGAAACGTTATAATATCAAGCTGTGTTAATATTGTCAGTTCTGTCTTATTTTGTGAGTTGTCCATTAACAGTTGCTCCTGTTCGAGTGGATATGATGGCTCCCGATGTCAGCAGAGAGCTAGAAGTTTCAGAGGCGATGGCTGGGCCTGGTATCCTCATCTAGATATGTGCAGTTATTCACACCTCAGTTTTGAGTTCATCACTGTAAAATCAGAAGGGATGCTAATCTACAATGGACCAATCGTACCACCAGAAACTGATGAGGTCTTGGTGTCGGGTATGTGATTAAACTCTCTACAAATGTAGATATATTTTATAATCCATAGCTTTCACATATTGATTGATGGTTAGTGATAAAATTAAATTAAGATTGATTTTTTAAATTTACAACTCATTTGTATTGAGTGTTAACATAATTTATTTAATGGCATACCCTTAAATTAATATATTCGATACGTTTTTTCCAGAATTAAATATTTAATTTGGTTACATCCACACAGCTTATAAATTATAAATAAAATGAGATCCAAAGTGTGATGGTTTAGGGAATTTATAAGGATCCAAACGCGAATAAAATAATTCTTACATACATCCGAAATTAAAAATGGCAATCTTATCATACAATGACTAATGATGTAACAAAATATAATTTATTTACTCATAAAATTCTAGATCATATGTAATGTGTTGATGTTTGACACAGATTTCCTCTCGGTAGAACTGGAAAAAGGAATGCCAAGGTTACTTATAGACTTTGGATCCGGTACGTTAGAACTCAGGGTCCAAACAAGGAAAGGCTTGGACGATGGATCTTGGCACAGGGTAGATGTTTATTGGGACACAGAGGTTCGTATGTATTGTATAGTAGCAACAATTAATTTATATATTTGATAGTTTGTAAACAAAAGCTTTTGCATATATTTAAGCTCGCCATAATTATTTTAAAAAATAACTAAGTTTTTATTAAGTGATACAGTGTTATAAAAGTTCCTTCATAAATGCTATGGAAGGGGGGATGAGGTAGTGGGGTTGATTATAATTTACATTTTTTTAAATAAAAAATACATTTATAGAATCAATGCAGTTAAAAATCTTAACTCCCAAGAATTTGTTACCAAGTCGTTTAATTAGTTAATATTTCAAATTTACCAACCTAAATGAGTAAATCACATTTCTATTCAATCAGGTATATTTTATGTGAATGTTTTAAATTTTGTTATTGACATGCATACAATATTTTAATATTACAAAATGTATGTTTCTACACATTTGAATTTATTATTATTAGGGTTTCTGTCTTACAACTGGTCCATTCCTTTGTCAGTGAACTTAGACCGCCAATGTAAACGGTCTTCTGCCTCCTCCTTGAGATCCCATAATGTTCTTCTTTCCTTCATTTCATCCAATATTTGAATCCTCCTCCTTCCTAAGCTCCTTTTCCCTTCAACCTTTCCTTCTACGAAGTCTTGCAGAAGACAGTTTGTCCAAAGGATGTGTCCGATTCAGTTTGCTTTGTCCCGAAGAATTACATTCAAAATGGTTCTCTTCTCACCCAAGCTTCATTTGTACCCCTGTTTGTCTACTCGATCTTCTCAAGTCTTCTACAGTGTCACATTTTAAAGCTCTATTAGTATTTTCCCCCATCTTCTTAAGAGTCCAGATTTCTGCTCCAAATGTAGCATTTCATCAGTTTACTCCTCAGTTCCAAACTCAACGTGCTGGTCAGCAGTAACCTCTTCTTGTTGAAAGATGCCTTAGCTTTGGCGATATTCAATCTAATTTCCTATCGTTTAGCGAACGAATGTCTTGTATATTATGCATCTGCAAAATATTGTAACCAGAGCTTCCGTGTTCTAAAACATTAAATACTACTCTATTAACTTAATAACATGAATTGGTTTTAGAATGTGAGGCTGGTAGTGGACCAATGCCAATCTGCATATGTGACAGAATTCGACGACGGATCCCCCGCCAGGTTCGACGACGCCAGTTGTCAAGCTCATGGCACTGTGCCACCGTTCAACGAGTACCTCAACGTAAACACTCCTCTACAAATTGGCGGTCTTTATGTGGAAAACTTGGACCCTACTCACTTTAACTGGAAGTTTATGCCTTTTGGCAGGGGCTTTGATGGCTGTATTAAAAATGTCTTCCATAACAGTAAGGTATGATTTAAAATATATTTAGTAGATCTAGAACCCTTTGTTAAAAAGTATACAAGCGCTTCTAAACTATCAAAATTTAAATGGTATAATATTATTTTTGAGTCAGTTTTATTGGCATGAAAAGATTTAACTACATTTTGAAAAAACGATTTATTTTATTTAAAAATAAATCTTAGATGATGATTATAATAATAATAATTACTTGTAAGCCTATACTAAATTCCATTTTTCCCTTCAGACTTCCTGACTATTCATTTTCCGGGTTTCACCACAAATAACAATAAATCAAGCTTTTGAAGACCTGTTGTAAATGTATCATGTGTATACATTTCTAGCACTTCTTGGATAGTAACTGCTACTAATCTCGGACCTATGTCATATTCTAAGACTTAATGAAAGTTAATGGGAGACCTCAACTTTCTGCTACCATAACACATCCCGACGAATATATACATGTTTGTTTACTCTTAATTTAGGATTTAAGGAAATAGTTAGTGATCACTAATTTAAACTCAAGTTTCTCATAGCTGGGTTGTAATATATTTTGCCTAATTTATCAAATGTATAGTCTGCATGTATTTTATATTGACAATTAAATCAAATACTTCAGGATATTGTTTATTATAAGTGGGCGGAAGATGGAATTAAACTTTTATTCAATCCTCACTACAATGACGTGAACCCATGCATTTTAAGCATTTATAATGTTAAAATATGATATGGGGTAAATATCAATAAATTAAACAACGTAACATGTAATAAAACTATCATGCATAAATGCGTTCATGATGAAATAGTGAGATTGGACATCTGTTATTCATAGCGTAGTAGGGATCTACTTGTTTGTAGTTTAAAATAAACCAGTGTATTGTAAGATTGAAAAGGGAATTGTAGCAGGTTGTGCGATATTATTTACCGAAGAGACCTGTAATTTAATTTAGTAAAAATTTCCGGAGTACCAGTTTTATTGATCAGAACAGATAATGAATGTGGATATTTGTAATGACGTTGTTGAGTGGCGGAAACAAGTCTGGTAAGAGATGATCTTGATGTGCACTTTTATGACCATATTATTTATGTGACAAGAGGAGCTCCCCTATAAAATTGATTGTGCGTTTTAATAAAATTGTCATGAATACATTATAAAATTAACAAGATCGAAATAATTAATATATTGATATCATCGTACTACCACTTTACACGGTTTACCCACAGGATATTAAGAGCTTGATCTGTTAACGTCACAAACGAGAGAGACAAGGTTAAAAAATGAGAGAGAGAGAGAGAAATTATCACGAAGATGTGACCTTCATAGACTATTTTCCACTGAAAACATATGGATCAGTTTCATTAGATAGTGGCACCTGCAGTCCCGATCCTTCTCTTTGCCAGATATGGTATTAATAATGCACTCACTGTATCTCCTAGTATATGCCAGAGCAAGTTGTTTCTTCAATAATGGATCTGTCTCCGTCTGGTCATATATAATGTCTACAATACTCTATATTTTCTGGTATTGGTTAGGGCGAGTTATTGCGTTCATTGACCTGTCTCAGTATCACCTATGGCTCTGACAAATATGAAAGTGTCGGAGGTATGAACGATACTAGTAATAACATTCAATATACAGCCAGTTCCTGGGATGGAGTGAAGTGGTCGCTTCTAGGGTTGGTTGGTATTTGCATTTCTGTGGGCTTGACAGAATGATGTGCGATAGTACCTTCTCGCTCAGAGAAAGACGATGGGAAATCACCTCACTCTTCATTTCCCTAGTTCGCCTCTTCAGTGCTGCCTAGGCTTTACAGCTTACGGCGGAACTGTTGGGATCCAACCAACCTCCGGGTCGAGTACTTTACATACATATATAATAGCGCCAATCAAACTAATTTTCAACGTTATTATGTTTGTCCAAATGTTTCCATTCTATGAAATTATCGTTCACTTATAATATATTCCAGCTGTACGACCTGAGCGCACCAGGCCTGTCTCGAGCCAGCGTGGCGGGATGTCCTCAGACAGAACAAGTGTGTAACACTCACGAGTCCACATTCAGGTGTTGGGAGCACGGCACGTGTGTGGGGAGCTTCTCAGAGCCTCGCTGTGAGTGTCATCCTGGCTGGACGGGACCCAGTTGTCTCTCACAGACTGTACCCACCACCTTCAACACCCAGAGCTACGTCAAGTATGCTCTGTCCTTTGAACCCGACCATTTCTCCACCCAGCTACAGCTGAGGTTCCGGACGAGAGAGAAAGATGGGGAGTTGTTCAGAGTCAGCGATCAGCACAACCGGGAGTATGGGATTCTAGAGGTGGGTGTCATGTATGGTAACTACTGTTAATAGTATGGAGTACCAGAGGTGGGTGTCATGTGTGGTAACTACTGTTAATAGTATGGAGTACTAGAGGTGGGTGTCATGTGTGGTAACAACTGTTAATAGTATGGAGTACTAGAGGTGGGTGTCATGTGTGGTAACAACTGTTAATAGTATGGAGTACTAGAGGTGGGTGTCATGTGTGGTAACAACTGTTAATAGTATGGAGTACTAGAGGTGGGTGTCATGTGTGGTAACAACTGTTAATAGTATGGAGTACTAGAGGTGGGTGTCATGTGTGGTAACAACTGTTAATAGTATGGAGTACTAGAGGTGGGTGTCATGTGTGGTAACAACTGTTAATAGTATGGAGTACTAGAGGTGGGTGTCATGTGTGGTAACTACTGTTAATAGTATGGAGTACTAGAGGTGGGTGTCATGTGTGGTAACCACTGCTAAGAATCAGCGATCAACATAACCGAGAGTATGGAATACTAAAGGTATATATGGTAGCATCTATGCTGCAATGCAAAATACTAGAGTGTGTACCATGATACAGTGAAATAAACACTCGAGCTCATTCCATTAATGATTACTTAATAAAGAACCATGGTTCTGGTAAGCGATTATCACAAGATGGTAGTTTAGAATGCTAAGAACGGGTAGTGCCAATGTTGCAAGGAATAATAATGTAGAAATGATTGTTTGTCAAAATAAAGTAAATCTATTTTTAAAAATATCATCAACTACACATGTATAACTGTGTAGACTTGTTTTGAATACCCTAGCTATTTATTTCATAACGTTAAAACCAGTAATTTATAAAGAGTATTGAATATTAAACCTAGTCACAGCTTTTATACTAACACAACACAATCAATATAATAAGTTCTTATTAATATTGATAAATATATTTTACGTGACATCTACATTAACTGCTCCATGTTTTCCAACTCCGGTTGCCCATTAGGATTTTCAGCGGCTCTTCATTTTTTGAAATCCCCATCACTTTTGATTTCTTAATGTTGATCTCCATGTCATAGCTTCTCCTTATCTTCTCTAGCCGGTCCATCATTTCACGCAACTCTTTATTTATTTCCGGCCAGCAATGCTAGATCATCTGCATATTTTATTGTGTTGATGACGCGTCTTCCTATGCTGAAATTGCAGCATCCCTCCAGGTCTTCCTTGACCATCTGTTCTCCATACAAGTTGAACAGATTGGGTGACAAACGCTGTTGGTCTTTCCATCATTCAGCATCACCTTCACTCGCTGTCCTGGGTACAGGTTTGCAATCAGCCTTCTGTCCCCTCCACTTGAGGCAGATCTTATATAGTATTTCCATCAGTTTCTTCCATTTCACTCTATCGAATGCCCTTTGCCAATTTATGAAACCAATGTCAAACTTCTTCCTTCACTTCCAAATAGAAATGCAAACATATATTTGAGGTTAGCAGGAATATTTGAAAAAGTCAATAAAGATTATTAACTCTAATAATTCAAAAATATTTAGTTTATTGTTATATTAACTATTATTAGGTGTTCTATCTCTAGACAGGTTGATTAAGTGCGTTTATACCTTACCTTTTTTTATATATTTTAAATAAATATTCTTTATTTACACAAAAAAAAATATGACTTGCTATTTTCAAGTAAAGTATTATCCTTGTGAGAATGTGTAGCTGGAATAATTGGTTTATAAATCTAGTTTATTGTTACATCCTAAAAGATAACTAATGTGGTATTTTTGTTAAAATGAAAGTTTATCTGAAATCATAAAAATAAGTTTCAAAAAAGTGCTAACAATAAAATTGGATCTCTTTCTACAGATTAAAGACAGTCACCTGCACTTCCGGTATAACCTCAACAGTTTGCGACCAGAAGAAAAAGTAATTGGTCTCAGCACGCTAACTGTGACTGACGGACGTTGGCATGCAGCCAAGGTGAAGGGACAATAATTGGCCACTTCTTTATTTCCCCCACCAAACAATTAATGGTGAAAGTGAATAAACTTTAACATTTCTAAATTAGTGTATGAAGACCAAATAATTTGTTTATGTACAAAGGTCTTAAAAATTGACACTTGACAAGTGCTACGATACACACGGGGACCACTCAACTTGATATTCTACCTACCTGTCACTTGTCCAAGCAGGACATTTTCTAACTAATGGAAGTTTTTATCAAACAGTAAACCAGAAGTTTTATATAGCTTTGTTTCATAAACACATTTTAGAGTGAAATTTTCATAAGAAGCTAGAAACGATACTAAATCTACTTTCAAGTCGAGTCATTATTTCTCAAGAAGAGTAGGCGCAACTATTAAAATTATGATGGTCACGTCAATCAATTTTAATGGCGGCATATTATCGTTATGGCTTGAAATACAATAATTAGTTAACTGAACTACAATTAATAATGAATAAATTAAAATAACATGCGCCTGTCAAGCACAAATTTGCATTTGCACAATTTAAATAGTGGTAACAAAGCAATTACCTACCTTTCATTTTTGAAATTTTACATTCAAACAACGCAATGGCATTTCTTGCATTATTAGAAAACAAAACCACGAATTGTGTAATCTTTGTCTAGATCCAAAGAGGTTTGTATTCCTCCAAGTCCCGTCAAACAAAACCACGAACTGTGTGATCTTTGTTTAGATCCAAAGAGGTTTGTATTCCTCCAAGTCCCATCAAACAAAACCACGAACTATGTGATCTTTGTTTAGATCCAAAAAGGTTTGTATTCCTCCAAGTCCAAAGACAACTCGTCACTAAATATGGCGGTTAATATAACTTTAAAATAAGTTTTATAGCTTATATAGATGTTTTTATTAATGGAACTTAAGCTTTAAACTAATAATATTAATAAATATTAAATAATTAACTAATATTTTTTCTGTAAAGCACCCAGAAAGAGGCTGATTCTAGTGTATAAGTAAAATGTTTAGAAATCCTCGTATTAGCTTTAATTTTCATTACAGATTTAAAATAAAGTATCCTTGACTTTGAAAGTAGATTCTTCACAAGAATTGGTCGAAATGAGGGCAATTGATGACGTTTATTGTGACGTCACGATAATCTTGCCACCAGTTGGCGCTTTGTTTATTGAACACGGAAATTGAGCAAATTATAAGTCGCAGCTTTGTGCGTGTCCTGGGTACAAAGTTGCGTCATATCTAGACTCGCGCCGGAGCAGAATTGCACTCGTTAGTGAATCCAGGCCCTGGAGTTTCCACGGGCAGGAACTTTTTAGTTTTCCTTCACGAAATGATGAATATCACAACACAGAACACTTGTAGCTTTACAAATCCATAAATGACAAATAACTTTAAAAATACTGTTGCCTAAAACCCCTAACCCCCATATTAACTGGGGGCTATTCCACACCACCAACCTCTTTCAACGTTGCCCTTGTCACCTTGGGACTAGAACCCCAGCCCAGCCCGGAACCCTGTCCAACAGTTTGGCGCTAAGACCCCCACCCGACGTGTTTGGGGCCAAGAGCCAGAGGGGGATAGAAGCAAACATAAAAATAAGGAAGTTTAGTTTATAACATCAGTTTGTTAACAATCAAAAAGAGAAATAGGCGATTACCCTCCCCCCTCCCTGTTAGTGCGACCCACCGGGAGACTGGTCCTTCCATCTATTTTTACCAACATAGTTTTTATAATTACATGACTTGATTGACTTATAATTTTCCTACTCTCCCTTTACTAACTAAATTTATTTAGGTTTCCCGATATGGGTCGACGGTATCCCTTCAGCTGGATGGAGGGGAAGGTCGGAGGTACAACGAGACGATCCTGTTTGAAGGTCACCAGTGGCTGGTCGTGGATAAACAGGAGGGTGTCTTCGCTGGGGGGAAGGCCGAGTACACGGGTGTCAGAACTTTCGAGGTCCACGCTGATTATCAGAAAGGTGAGATACTATGTACACAGTAAGATTTAGGTTAAAACTATTAGCCCATTATAATTTTTAAAGGACTAGATATCGTTCCAAGTGGATATTCTGGTGGTTTTTAAACCCGATACAAGATTAAATTACATATTCACTAATTGATTAATGTAAGTTTAATAGAGTGCAACTTAGTATGTGTCAAGACAGCACAACTGTTTAGAAATTATTGTTTCAATCTGATTGAAATCATCGCCAAATTATCTTAAAAGTGCTTTTAGTCCTGGCTACCATTAACGGTACAATATAAAACTTGTGCATCCAATTTAACACGTAAAATTTTATGTAAAAATAATAGGAATTTCTTAGCACTCTAAATTTTCATTAAAAAATAGCTTAACTTTAATAAACCTAGTTCAACAAACCATTTATTTTTTCTTTATTTGTATAAATCGGTACATTCTTGAATTTCTCAATGTTTTAATATTTCAAATTTTAATTGCCGATTGTGTTGGTTGTCTCGATTATCTCTCAGATATATCCAATAGCGTAGCAAGAGAGAGAGAGGAAGTTATGTACAGTACCTAATTTTATGAAACTTTCTTTTATTAAAAAGGATGTTCATTATTTTATGTTTATTCTAAATTCTACTATAAATAAGGTCTAAAATAGTTATACAAAACATATTGTTATTTAATATTATGTGTTCTATCTTACGACAGACCTATTCCTTTTGTCATTGAACTTAAGCCGACAGCTCTTAGAATGTTATTCTTTCCTTCAAATCATCCAATATTTTAATCCTCCTCCTTTTAAGCTCCTCTTTCCCTCAACCTTTACTTCTATGACACCGTGCATAAGACAGTTCCTCTTAAGGTTGTGTTCGATCTAGTTGGCTCAATACCGAAGAATAACATCCGTAATGGTTACCTTTTCGCCCACTCTTCTTAGGACGTCTTCATGCATGTCCACTTGATCTTATCTAGCACCACATTTCAAAGCTCTCCAAGTATTCCCCCCCCTCCTCCCCGTCTTTCTAAGATTCCATATGCCCAAATGTAGCTTATTTAATGGGAAAAATATAAATGTTACGAAGTTTCAAATGAATGATCTAAAATATGTACAGGATGTCTAGACGACATAAGGCTAGGAGGCAAACACCTCCCCCTCCCCCCTGCGATGAACGGCACCCAGTGGGGACAGGCCACGATGGCTCGCAACTTGCAAAGGAACTGCCTCTCCAACAAACCTTGCATAAATGTCATCTGCCCAGAACCTTTAGAATGTGTCGATTCTTGGAATGAATATGAATGCACGTAAGTTATACAGCATTACATTATTAAATTCAAATATTTGTTTTTGAGGACATAATTTATTAAATATAATTGTTTTACTTTGATTAATTTTCTACCAGACATGATTTATCTCACCCTAAGTACTAAACAATGGATTGTAAATGGGGATAGACTTGTATGAGGATACTGGGACGTGGAGCAGGTGTCAGAATGATGAGATACATACCCTGTACTCATCACAAGACGTTGTTAGAATAGTCAAGTCTTGCAGATTACGGTGGGCAGGATATGCAGCGTGAATGGAGGGATCTAGAACCTTGATCAAGGTACTGACTGGCAAACACAATGGGAAGAGACCATTGGGAGGATCTAGACGCAGATGGGAGGATATTAGAATGGACCTGAATGAGATAGGGTGTAATGAGATGGACTGGATAGAACTAGCTCAAGATAGGGATAAGTGTGGCAATGCATCTTAGATTTCCTAATGTCATAAAGTAAGTAAGTGATAAGTACTAAACAATAGCTTGCTATTGGGTCCTTTGCTATGAGCGTGATTTTTCGGACCTCCAGCTGTGGTGAGGGTCAGTCGGTGTCTGCCGACGGGAAGGGCTGCACGGATAAGAATGAATGTTTGGATCAACCGTGTCTGAATGGAGGCACCTGCATCAACCAGGACCCACGACATCGTTACCGTTGTATCTGTCCGGGAGGTTTCTGGGGGGACAACTGTGAGTTAGTGCAGGAAGGACAGACCTTGAAACTCGGTGTGGGAGCGTTGGCGGCCATCTTGATTTGCCTCCTTACGATTCTCAGTAAGTATGTCTACTTAAAGAAGTTTGACGACCCTTTTTAGTATTGTATTTATTATTTAAAAAAAACAGATTATCCTTTAAAATTATGGTTCTATAAAATAAGCTATAGCATCTTGTTAAGCCTTTGTAATCAGTCATGGTACAAATTGCTAAAGGAACGACACTTCAAATGTTCACAACACGTTTATGTGAAAATTTGATTCAATTTCCATTGAAAGATAAACTTAGTTTTCACGTGGTATGTAAACAAGTATGTACGATTGAGTCTAGATTCTATTAAATTTAATATCCGGAGCTGCTAGTCCCAATTCTGATAAGCGTTGTTGAAACAAATCGTGATAAACATTTGTTTGTGTTTTATATCAGTCTTAGTGGCGGTGTTTGTTTTGTACCATCGACGTCGCGAGCCTCACGCCAAACACCCACGAACCGATGACGACGTCCGTGAGAACATCATCAACTACGCTGACGAGGGCGGAGGGGAGGACGACATGACAGCCTTCGACATAAAACCTCTACAGATACCTGTGGAAGCGACTGCAGTAGACGAGTCCGTTAAAATACCACGTAAGATCTACTAATGACTGTAATGCAGATAAAAATATGTATCACGTGATTACGCGGTGAAAGGCGTCAGGTTGACAATGACTTTAAATTAAAGATAAACTGTAGTTTTATGCCCTAAAGCAGCCATTTTCTAACTTTTGCAGCCTTATACTCCAATTTTTGTCTTTGAGACCATCGCAAACTTCTTGATAACAACCCATGCGCTTGAATCATAATTTAGTTATTAGATTTCCCATTTTATCTTAATACCCGCCCGGGCCATCTGCAATTTAATTACAATCATTAGATAGGGATGAGTAATGTTTGAGTTTAGAGGAAATGCACTCTTATTCGCGTGGAGAGGAATGGAGAAACGGTTTAAGGAAATTAAACGGCATAGCAGCCGATAAAAAGTCGAGTCATGAAAGCGTCGTCTGGAAGTTATAACTTTCCCCATCCTCACCACCGTTTTATATATCCTATTTCTCTTGAGTAGGAGAATAAATATCTGAAAGCGCTCTATTTTAGTTCACAGGTGACCGTACAGTGGATATTTTCCTAAAGATTAAATATTAATACACAAATAAAATATAATATGCCTCATTAATTTTTAACATCCCAAAATAAATTTACAACAAATATTAGTATTTGAGTATAAACCAAAAAGGATTATAGCACATATAAACCATTTACATTTTGCTATTAAGTACCACGATATACTAGAACAGAAATATTTTAAAAGCATGGCATCAACATTGAATAAAAGAAGTAGGCCTTAATTATTTTTCAGAAAAATTTGACACAAAAACAACGAATTGAAAATTTCACAAGAATGTAAAAATTCACAAAATTTATGTAAAAAAAAGTGCCAAGAAATTATTTAAAAATGTGGATATTAAGATAATATACATGCATATATATATATATATATATATATATATATATAT
>CABFOW010002204.1:63061-86845 GCA_902141385.1 Timema californicum
ATATATATATATATATATATATATATATATATATATATATATATTGATCAAATATTTCCAATGTTATTTTATTTATTACAGTTTCTTCGTTGGGACCAGCACAAAATATAGGATTGTGTGTTGAGGAATACAAAAAAAAAGCCGATGAAGACCTTAATTCTCCACCATTTGACGATCTTCGAAATTACGCCTACGAAGAAGGTGGTAGCACTGCTGGTTCGTTGTCTTCACTGGCTTCAGGTAGTAACTCAACTCAAGTCAGGTGTAAGAGTATCAACTCTTTCTTGTAGGTAAAAATCTTACTTGTCTTAATATATTCACTTGAGGAATATTTGTATCACTTAAAAACATTTTTAACTAAAAAATTCATTAAATTGAACCGTGTGCTTTATTAAAATTGACTAATAGCTAATAAATGAGTCCAAAACAGTAGGCTACTTATTATATGAATAATGTGATACATTATGGCAATAATAATTATTGTAATCTAATTAATATGAGTCAATTAGGAATAAAAACGAAAACAAAGTCATTTGGAACTCTTATGATAATTGAATATCAACTCTATAGCGTAACGATAGTTATGTATCTTAACTAAAGAATACATTCAGGGCCAGTTTTATCGTTAGACTTAGTACGCCTTCAGTGCTGGCTATACTAAATACAATAAGACACCTACCTAGACCCGAACGGAATGGTCCATTGTGCCTGAATGAAGGAACCTTGCTGAGTTACGCTGATCTCATTTTTTATTTCAGAATACAATTGCTCTAGTAGTATTAATAAAAAAACATAATTTAATAAAAAATAGATATAATTACCTGGTACAATTTTAACCGATCTTCCCTTCATATGGGTTTCCTTAAGTTAAAATATTTTTTGTTATGGTAAACGAATAAATATATCTTAAATAAAATGTATGACATTAATATATTCCAGGAACAGATGACAAAGAACAAGAATTCGATTACCTCGTAGTATGGGGTCCACGGTTCGACATGTTGGCAAACATGTATGGACAGAAGAATGAATAAAACGAAGAGGGCAGTCAAGAAGAGAAGATAGCTGTCAGCGTATAGGACTAACATATGTGGAATACGTGAGACCAAATAAAATGACCAATATTTTTTTCTCTTCTTGATGATTTATAGACAAACGTCGTACATGTTATCCACAATAGATTTAAGCTAATTTTAGACCAAGTGACGATTTTCACACACCGATGATTCAAATAACCAAAAGTTAATTAATAAAAATTACAAATTTGGGTTTTCTAGAAGAAATCATATAGTTAACAAAATTAAAATCTAACGAGGAAAGATTATATCAATGATAAAGGAACAGTGCTATCTATTAGATTGACTAAGAATTTAGATACTTCTGGTCAAATGGGCCTCGCGTTTAGAGTTTGAAGTGGAAAATGTGATCACTTGTTGGTGAAACAGCCTGTGAGTTTGATATTCTTACATAGAAGACTTTCCGGCGTGTTATTTCGAGTTCACAAATCGCTGCCGATATAAATGAACAGGACGAGTGTGCGTTGGAAGGCCAATGGCCTCAAATCTTACCTCACAGTGTGTTCTGAATACTATGTGTTAGGTCAATACCATCCCTTATTGTGTATCTGTCATGTGTAATCAATGGAACTCATTGTGCCAAGCTTAATGTTTCTACATGGGGGAGAAATTACTTCCATTATTTTGAATTAACAAAAAATAAGTTGTTGTCGAAATCTACTCTACATACGTAATTAAAAATATTTTGTCTTTTTTGCTAACGAGAATTACGGGGATCAATGCAAAATATTGTAAAATTGTCATCTAATAAAATAAAGTAAAAATTGTTTGCTACATATTTTTTTCCAAGACAAAAAATAAAGTAAATTATAAACACATCAATGTATTAATGAAAATAAGTACGATAATATCTGCTTTTAACTTAGAACTCCTCAAATATTGGATTAAACTCGTAAATATCATTGATCTAAAAGAAGTTGTGTAACCATCTTCGATAAGTGAATATAACAATGTAATCTTGTTGCTGTATTCGTGTACATAATATTTTGAAAAGAAACTAAACTAACATGAGGATATACAGATAGTTTGCGATTGAAAGTGAAGATTAGATGGATATTAAATTACGATTTACCTTATAAGTTTTCGCGAAAATCGTAATTTATTGGAATCAATTCAAAACATTGATTAAATAATTGAATAAATTTCATTATAATTATCTTGTAAGATTGCTGTGTAGACTTAAAGTTAAAGATAATATTATTTTGGTATAGTCTTTTTACTAAGATGTTTTTAAAAGGTGTTTTTTGGTTTATTTAACAAGTCAAGGTCACAATAAATCGCAAATTATCCGGGTATTTTCTAGTTAGCATGTTAATAACTTTTAAGGTTTGTTTATGTATACTTTTTATAGTAAATAAATTATATTCTGTTTCATCCTGTTATAATTACATACCTCACTTTAATTCAAATATTTTATGTGTTAGCCTTAGTTGTTTTTTTTATAATTTTAACACAAAAAATCATTGATCTCCTATAAATATAAAGTTTTTTTCACTAAAAAATGGACCAACATTTTAAAATCCCATACGTCCCACACTTGACATTAAACGGTACAGAGCAATTATTAGGATAAGCAGATGATTTATTTTTGTTAGATAATAGTAAGAATTCTGTTGAAAGATATACATATATTTTATTAGAGGATAGTAAGGAAATAGGTTTAGAAGTGAGCGTTGAATAAATTAAAAATATGATAAAAAGGTAAACACAAATTGAGGACGATAATTTAGAGATTACTAAGCATAATATAACATTTTATAGCGTTAATGAGTTTAAATATTTAGGAACAATTTTATTTGGCAATAACGATATTCGATTTGAAATTAGGAAAATATCAGAGTCGGGAAATGCATGCATGATATTTCTCGGTCAGTAAATTGTTGACATCTCGCCTGCTGTCAATGGAAACTAAGAATATACTGAAACAAAAATTTTACCAGTTTTTCTCTATGGGTGCGAAACATTTAATTTCTTAGGGCCATTATTTATTTTTAATTTCTTAAATTTTCGAGATTAGTTTATTAACTTTCTAAACGAGATAGAGATTTTTTTTCCTCGAATTTTCGAGTCTGCACATCCCTACTAATAACATACAGACTCAAAAAAAAAAATATTTTAAAAAAATCTGGAAAATTAAAGGTAAATTACTTACGTGATTTAAAAAAAAAACACCTTCTTCAGGACAACCGGCAGGATTATATGCCTATATACTAATTACACTAGTGGTTTTAGGGATTAGGAAGGTTTATTTATGGGGAGTGTATCCGCATTTACTTGAAGAAAGAGTGGAAAACCATTTGGGGGGGGGGGACACCTCAAAACACTCGACCTATATTCGAACCTCGATCTCCCCGTCATCGGCAGTCTAGTTTACAGCTTATACCACGCAACCACCGAAGCGGGTGATTACTTTTTAATAGTCGTGTAATTTAAATGGCTTTTTTTTAGGTAATGGTGGCTAGTAATAAGTTATTTGTCCTATCGCGTGGAGTTGATGGTAAATTTACTGTGATAAATTATATTTATGGATTATAACCTTGACCTTGTAAAATACAGTGACGGTGATACGTGTTATACAGAGGTACTTTTACAAAAACTATTGTTTGGCAAGGGGAGTTTATTAACGGTGGCATTAATCCGGGCTGTTGCCAGTTCATTCACACATTAAATCGTTTTTAAGTAAATTTAAAAATCACTGTTGCAAATTATTCTAATCTCATAAAGTTAATGCTATAGAGATTTAGATAAAAAAAAAGTTGAAAGTTAAATGAAGCTTTAAATGCATTTTAAAGTTAACGTTTGGGATAAATTTAAAATTTCCTAAACGATTTAATCCACACACATGAAGGATTTGTTAATTTAAAAACTCTAAATTATGAGGAGTTAATAAACCTTTATTTTTGTTTATTGATGGTTTTCATAAAAAAATATTTAGTGACTGTGTTATCCCATTATTATTTAATTTGAGTTTAACAAAGATATATATATATTTTTTATTTTCAATAGTTTTGAAACATTAATTTTTAAAATAAGTATAAAACCATTAAATAAAGTAGACTTGTATACAATATTATAAAACAAATTAGCTAAAACTACGATCTAGATAGTTCAAATTTTAAAAACACTTAGTAAAATTTAGTTCAAATTTAAAAATCAACCATTTCAAATAAAACATCACGGTAAACGTAATTGTTTATACATTAAAAATAAAGCTTTGTGAAATATATTTAACTCTTATCGAATATTAGCAGTAATAATACGTAGTTGCAGGTGGAGAATTGAACAAAGGCGTGAGTCTAGTTTTGCCTGGTTTCAGTGACAAAGCGGTTGGAGCGCATCTTACGACCGGATGCACAGAAGTGGATTTTCAAAAATAGTTTTTCCCTATTTATCCGCGGGTACACTTCCTAAAAAATACTATTTACTCATTCAAGCCTAAAGGGTAGCAATAGGCGGGTAAAACAGTTGGCTTGAATTTTACAAAGAGTGTGAAGTGGTTGTACAGGGTGGGGCAAAAAGAGTTGACATATTTAATAACACTATATCTTTATTATTTGGCTACTAAATTCTTCAAATTAACTTAAAAATAGCAACAAAAAATTGAAAATTTCCTACACATACTGGAATTATTTATTGCCCCCTAACAATATCCTTAAAATGCTCACTATTATATGCAATATATTGCTGTATACTGTCCCTGAAACTTGAGATTAATTGTTTCAACTTCAACCTCAATTTTTCTTCGAGTTCTTTAATTGTTCTGAAAGAGTCGTGAAAACATGACTCATAATCCCGCCAAAGAAAAAAAAGCCCGTAGCTGTTAAATCTGGTGAACGTGGTGGCCAGGTGATGTCCACAAATCTTGAAACAACGTGCCTAGGAAACATTTTAAGGACCACCTCCCTTGATGGTCATGCCGTGTGGGCCGTTAACCCGTCTTGCTGGAACCACATGCTGTTGCTATTTATGTCCTTAACTTTTGTGTGAAAATGTGGAGGATGTTAGTTAAATTTATAATATTAATAATATTGTCTTTTAAATATATTTAAATATCGATACAATCTAACAAATTTATTATAAAGTTTTTCTTTCTCAGTTGGAAAGTAATTTTTTTATTTATTTTTTAGCATCGTTTCTTAATATTCATTCGGGCTCTACGCCTATATACTAACTACACTAATGGTTTAGGAATAAAGGTTTAATAGAGATTAAGTGCATCTGAATTTTCGTGGAAAGTGATGGTGGTTATTACTAAATGGTTTTCCACTATCATCGCACCCAACCGGGATCTAACTCAGATCTCTCCATCTTCGGCAGTCTGGTCCAACACGAGAGTAGCGCGTTAGACCACGTGGCCACTGTGAGACATTTCCACTAAGAGATTGGGATGAATCTCTATGTCATGTATGACCTTGAACTAAACCGATCTGGACTTACAACCGAAACAGTTTATCTCGTTCCAACTTGATACTTTTATGTTATAAGGCATAACTCGAGGCTTTATGTGATTTTAAACTTGGCTTGGAAATCAATTAGATATTTTTATTTAAAATTTATATAATAATAATGTAACAAGTTACAAGAATGATGCAACAACTTACGAGTTATGGCTTGATCAAATGGGGGACACTGACCGAACCTCCAAGACAGCTGCAAAGCACGGCGCCAGCACCGACCGACTTACTCCAAACAACCCGATAGACTAACGGAGCGTTCGACAGGCGCCACTTAGCGTCAAACCCGAGACTGGCGAGAAACAAAGGAAGATAGTAGCTTCTTCCGGCCACGTCAAGGTTCTAGGATGTTCGACACGTTGCTCGGACCATCTCGTCATCCCGTTCTCTCGCTTCTCCTTCCTTCCCTCTACCTCGCATCCCTCCCCCTCTCCGTGAACCTTAACTTTGTATATATAGTGGTGCGCTGGAGGTATATGGTCACTTATTACACCACCAGCCTATCGAGGTGAGAACGGCGACGTAGGGCAGGGGATTATTATTATTATTGTTCTTGTCTGCATCAAATTTATATTTCGGCGTAATGGGGGGAAAACTTTCTAAATTATTGTTTGGCTCACCTGATCTTAGTTTAATTATGTGAACATACTACGTCATGCGCTTCTCGCAGTTATCTAAATGTCGTCGCCTTTCCGCCGTCTTATTGGGCTCCAGCCCTATTTATTGCGCCTATTGGCCTTATTGGTATATTTACATTCTATTGAACACGCAGAGTAAAACTCTGCGCCTTGGGATTTCTTCCCATCTAATGTTTATTTATGAGTACGCTTAGGATTAGCTGTCGTCTGGGTAGATTACATTATATTAGGAGACAGGACACTAATAGGATAGATTGGGACTTGTCCCACTATTGGTCGTTATTATTTTATAACATTATGATATTTGTTAGGGGTTATGAGCGCTTAACGCTTGAGGGTTACGCGCGACCTTTGAATATCATAAACTTTAAAGATCACCTTATTGGATTGGATGTTCTTCGAACCTAGGACCTTAGACTTTGTTATGAGTCAAATAGGAATTTTGTCTGATATGTTTAATTATGTTCATCACGCATTGTTGCATTGTTGAGTTACGGTCTCCGTAATCTAAATGGAACTACTTCTCGTTAGGAAGGAAGACGCGCTTCACGCTCTGTGTTTGTTGATATTCTATAATGTGTACCTTTTCATTGTTTATGACAAATAAAGATATGTTATTAAAATTAGGCCATTTCGCCTGATTTTCCAGTCATCCTCACCCTAGTATAGGAAAGGGGGGGGTTGCAAGGGGGAATATTTTACATTATAAAACATTACATACACATATTTTTTGTATAAAAATTCATATTAGGGAAATTTAACAGAAATCCTTTGTTTTTAAATGATTTTACAAATTGTAATAGATGATTTATTTCTATTTTTATTTAGTATTATGTTCTACTGATGTTACGTATTTTGTGTTTCTTAGATTTGACTGTGTATTTTCTAAAAAACCATTAATAAACCTTATAACAAATGTATGAGACCGATTTATTCTGACTACGAATAAGAAGAGAAAAAAACACGCCATCGTAGGAAACTAAATCATCGAAATTCAACCCCGATTTGGGCAATAATTCTCTTTCGCTGTATCGTAAAGTGTGCGCGTGTTGACGGAGTATAAAGTTAGATTAGTTCCAGTAGGTTCCACAGAGGGTTGTATTGTATTCTACTGTTTGTACCAAAGGGGGGAGGGAGGAGGGGGTTGAAGTTTGTCTGTACTCTATTTACATAGAAAACGATCAACACTGGTTCGTGTGTTGACGGGGTTTTATAGTAGGAAGGACTCGTTCGCTACTCCAAGAAAATAAAACTACTAAAGGGAATACATGTGAGATTTATGAAAGAATGCATGCAAGCTAGAAACCATTTACGTCAAGTATCGTACGAAAAACAAAATAAATGCTTTACTCCATAAGAACAACAAAAATTAATAACAAAAATATTGGGGGAAATTTGCCAAATTAGGAATTTTTTTTAGCACCGCGTCTTACTACCCGTATTTACTAATACACTTAATGGTTTTAAGGATTATGAAGGCTATATTTATAGTAAGTGTAACCGTATTTGTACTAAGGGAGAGTGGAAAACCATTTTTGAAAAAAAAACTCACTACACCCGACCGAGATTAGAACCGAGTTGGATGTCATAAATTTGAAGCCTGTAACATTTTTATTCCTATATTATTTTTAAGTGTAAATAAAACCCAAATTTAAGGCCTACTTTAACTCCTTAATTAAGTTAACCTAATCTAACCTTTAATCTAAGCAAGTTTTTGTAATCATTTAGGTAAAATTAACGACAAGTTGTCTAGACTCTATACAAACGTTAGTTAATTTAAATCGCACGCTACCAATAATTAACTAGATAGTTAAAAATCCACTTGGATGCCCATATACATGGTCTTAGGCATTCATCTTGCAATATACTAAACTGACAAATTACAGGGAGATCGTAATTCTAATCCCGGTAGGTTGGACCCAGTTTTTTTTTCTTGAATGATTTACCGCTCTTTCTTCGTGCAAATGGGGGTTTATTTCCTAGAAATTCTCCTTTCCTCATTCCCATCACAATTATGAAAATATGCGGATAGCCTCAACTCAACGGTTTGTAATATGCGAGACACACAAACAAAAAGTGTGCTTAAGACGGAAAATACGATTGAAGGTGATTTTTATCATTAAAATACCGTCACGAACAAAGATTAAAATATACGTCAAACATTAGGTTAACCCAAGTTGCAAAATCGAATACTAAGCATCACACACTAGGTCAAAAAACTGTAGTTTTTTTTTAGAAATTTTATGAACAATTTTAAACTTTTTCTTAAAAAATATGCATAGCAAATTTCAATATCGTATCATGACTATTAGTGAAAATATGAATGAGTACAGTAGCCCCATGGCTTCTTTGGTGCTGACTAACAGCTCACAGCTGATAGCTGACGGCTTTGAAACGTTACCAGACCAAATAATATATCCCTACGCCAAACTATATTATCTTAAAAAATATCTGTTTAGCATCTGTCGCTACAAAATCGAATACTAAGCATCACACACTAGGTCAAAAAACTGTAGTTTTTTTTTAGAAATTTTATGAACATTTTAAACTTTTGCTTAAAAAATATGCATAGCAAATTTCAATATCGTATCATGTCTATTAGTGAAGATATGAATGAGTACAGTAGCCCCATGGCTTCTTAGGTACTGACTAACAGATCACAGCTGATAGCTGATGGCTTTGAAACGTTACCAGACCAAATAATATATCCCTACGCCAAACTATATTATCTTAAAAAACATTTGTTTAGCAGCTGTCACTTCTGACAGTCAAAATTTAGGTGTCTACCTAAAATATGTTGACTGTCAGTCAGCACCAAAGAAGCCATGGGACTACTTTACATGCTATAGAATTGTAAACATACTAAACAATTATTGTAAATTAATGCTAGACATTTTCTAAAGTTACTGTCCTTTATTCTACGTTATATTAATTCGGTTAAGCTAACAAGTTTACTGTGCGCTTACAGACGACAAGGGACTATCTATGACCATGGCTGGTCGACGCATTTCAACCAATGTGCGTCGTTAATATGATAGTCACGGAACTCCCCCTATCTACGGTACAAAACAAATATGGAAACATTACAAAAGATAGAAGAACACAAGGATTATTATTTTTCTTCGTCGAGTTTTTCCACTTAGTTTAAATATTATTTATGTATTGTACGTGCAGAGCAAAACGGAGTAGCATCTGCAGATTTGTTTTAGAATCGGCGAGACATAAAAATAAAAAAGTTTCAAAAGAAAATTGCAGCTGTAAAAATAAAAGATCCCAAACGTTTACCAGTGTTGGTGAACTACTTGTTGAACAAACTACGTAGACAATAACAAGACCGTCTGGTTCTTCCTAACTCCATTTAATTCTATAGGATTGGATTATCGATGCAGAGAGCAGTAAGGGTCAAGCAGGAATACATATTATATAATTTAATTAGGTTATAAATTGTACTGTGCCAATATACTATAACAATATATATATATATATATTTATCAAAGTATAATGGGGTATACACACACACACACACACATATATATATATATATAAATCCAGAAGATAATTTTTTTAGAAATTTTTATGGGCTATAAAGCTAAAGTTTAGTGAAATTGTAGTAGAGTAACCACATAAAAGGTGCTCAAAACTTTCAAAATTTAAAACTAATGTGTAGTAAATATATATAGTTTTCTCAATGTGTTTGTTATGTTAAGCCATTCGTATTTTATAATTTAATAAGGTCAATGTTTAGTCACCTAATTTTTCAGAAATAAATTTAAACATAAAAAATACTTTCCTCACTAATTAATTTACTAATGTTTTATTTAATTAAATATCCAAGCTATTACAGTTGTTAAACACGGTTATAGCTGCAGCTAAATATTATATATTATTTAAATTGGAAAATGACATCTGGACATGGGTTTGATTCCGGTGGCATGCTGTCAATTTTCAATTGTAAGAATAAAATAATATTTTGAAAATATGTTGATAGTATTATTTAATTTAGTTATTTTAGAAGATAAATATTTCAAACTATAATTTTTATTTATTTTATAGCTAATACTATTCATAATTAATTTGCAATTTTGACTTTTTTTGGATTAAAAATAAAACTCCTCTCATAATTAATTAAATGATTAACATCAATATAAAAAATCATTTAGATTTGTTGAATTTAAAAATACAGCTCTTACACCATTTAAAAATGTTTTCAAAAGATTTGATTTAGCTAATATTATATACCAAAAAAGGTGATTAATAATAATTATAAAATAAATTCAATTGTAATTTATAATCTCACAATTTAAAGAAATATTCATGTTAGTTGAGCTTAATGTGTTAAATGAAGGCCCAATTGCAAGTTTTTAATTAATATGAAGAAATTTTAAACTGTTTTTATCCATTTTTAGCACAAACTGATACATCACGGCTGTTTACAGGATTAGTCTGAATCAAATTCCATTAAGAGGACATTTGAATAACTATGATAAATTGGTCGGGCTCACGATACTATATAATATTAAATGCCAACATTTCATTTGTTATAAGAAATTATAATATCCTTAGTGTTTTGGACGAATTTAGGTGTGATGTCTCTTGATATAGGATGAAAATAATAACTTAGGACATTAGATAAGTTGAGCAGTGATGGATTAACTAAAGGTCTAGAGTTTGAATCCCTATATTTAATGTAAATGTTTGGATATATGTTAAATTAGCTCCTCAAAAGCTATCTGAAAAGCTCAATTACTATTTTTGTAATTTAAACTAAAATCAAAGAAAAGCTATCTCCTGTTTTCTCTTTTTTGAAAAACTACTGACAGATTAACGGAAAAATAAACTATGTCTACTCTTGATATCATCTCTGAGGCAAATGCATGGTTACTGCTGGGGAAACAGTGTTGTCATTCCCTCTTTTTCATTTGGTCAATCTCCCCTTAGACTAACCAGCGTTGTGAAACGTGTCTTATATTTATGTTGCCAGTAGCTCCTTCTTACCCCAGTATACCACCTCCAGACATAGCTTAGAGCGAGGAGATTTGGCCAGTAGCTCCTTCTTACCCCAGCATACCACCTCCAGACATAGCTTAGAGCGAGGAGATTTGGCCAGTAGCTCCTTCTTACCCCAGCATACCACCTCCAGACATAGCTTAGAGCGAGGAGATTTGGCCAGTAGCTCCTTCTTACCCCAGCATACCACCTCCAGACATAGCTTAGAGCGAGGAGATTTGGCCAGTAGCTCCTTCTTACCCCAGCATACCACCTCCAGACAAAAGTGAGAGAGAGGAGATTTGGCAACAGTTAAGTGAGAGAGAGTGAAGATAAAGCTTTTCTTTAGGATAATAGATGTAATTACCTCAGCAATGATATTTGTTGTAAAAGGCATTTTTTTAAGTGTTTTATTAATATTATTTATTTTTATTTCTAATAAATTGATTAAATTACTTTTTATTTCTTAGAAATAAAGGTGTAACTAGGTGACTATTAAATGTTTTCCTCCTGTTATTATGGGGTGGAATACACACAAGGACGATGCGACACATGTCGTAATTCGTAAGGTCGTAAGCGTTAAAACTGTACTAAAGGGACAAAACAGGTACACACCAGAACGATGGCGACATCCATCGTAAGCTTTGTGTATTAAAGTGACACACCCTCTTAGTCAAGACCGTAACCAGCCAATAATTTCAGGGTGGGGTTGGTGGGCACATCACCCAATTGCCGGAAGCTATAAAAAATCCTAAATGATAAACAGTTCTAGAAGCTATCTGATGTGTCTTTTTATAGTAACATAACATCCTAACTGCCATAGACTAGGAAAAATTCGAAATATTAAACACCTCTAGGAGCTATCTGAAGTGGTTTTTTTTTATGGTAACACAGCCCCCTAATTGGTATTTATATCTTAATTGTAATATTGTTTGACCCACTAATAAAGACCTATATCTTTTGTTCATAAAATTTCGGGGGGGGGAGGGGTGAGGGGGGATTGAAACCCCAAAAAAGCCCTTGGCTGCGGCCTTTCTGTTAGTCTCTTCGCTCAGTATCGTATGATATTTAAAGGTCACGAAATGTCTTTGTAAGGCCAGGTTGAAGAAACATTCTTAATTTTTTTGATTAAGGGAAGGAGTCACACATTGAAATAAGAATTGGAATCTCCCAGGACTATTTCTAGAAAATTATTAAAACTTTCCTTCGTATTGAGATAGTTCTCTTGAAACTACTGCAAAATTGTGTCGCACAAAATTATACGGCTGCACCAAATACCTCCTGTTCTTCAAGTACCAATACATCTTCACCAGATGATTACAACTGATACACTGATTTTAAAATAATATGTCTCCTGCCTAAAGAACGTTTCGTTTTGGTATGCAACAAAATTATCTTAAGATAAAAGTCCCGCCTGCCAATGATCGCACGATATAAATAGTATCGTCTTAGTGCGCATCCCGCCTAAGGCAACAAGAGAACTCACCCGCCTCGGTGGCGTAGTTGGCTAACGCGCTAGTCGTGTTGAGCTCGACTGCTGAGGACGGGGAGATCGAGGTTCGAATCTCGGTCGGGCGAACTAGGGGTGGTTTTTCCTAAATGGTTTTCCACTCTCCCTCCCCGCAAATGCGGGTTCACTTTCTCTAATTCAACCTTCCCAATTCCTAATCCATTAGTGTAATTAGTACTTAAAGCGTATAACCCGAACGGGTAGTAAAACGTGGTGCTAAATAATAAAAAATAACAACAAGAGAACTCCGTACCCAAAACTATCAATAAATCTTACCCAATCGTAAATGTGTGTAAGCTTCTAATGATCTTGTATTTTGATATAAGTTACGGCAAGGTCTGTTATTTAATGATAAGTATAGATTTTTAAAACAATTTAAGCCATAGATATATATTTTTCGCAGCTTTGACAAACACTCATTTATTGTGTCAGAGGAAGAGCAATAATACGTTGGATGCTAAAAATAAAAGTTCAAACTGAAATCAGCGCACTGCCTGTCGATAAATCAATACTTGCTTCTAATTTAATTTCGTTTATGATGAATATCTCATTTGTATCGCTGGCTGAAAATGTATATAAATCCATTAATTGCTCGTTTGGAATAATTAATAAAACTGAAAGTATCTACCAGTCAAGTGACAGTTCTACTCTGGCAACGAAAGCTTATCTAGATGTATGGTTAGCACAACTGGCTATTAATTATAGGGGTTTGAACCCAAAACTTGTTGCATTGAATATTTTTATTCCAAATGTGTGATTTTCAATTATATCCACATGAAAAGATATATATTTTTTTAATATTCAACTTTCTCATCTTGTTTTTTTAACAACTGTACCACAAATTATAAATAAATCAATAAGTGTCGTTTCTGACTACTAAGCTAAAGGCCCTGAGTTAGATTCCTGACAGGATCAAAAATATTCTCATCAGTTAAAAATGGAGTTCCCCCTTCCACACTGATGAACTAACCCTGGGTGTTATGTCTGTTCCAGATTTAATTCACTTTATGATTCATGTGCTGATATAATCAGTCAGTTCATAAGGCATACGTTAAATACCTCGACTAGATTTTTTTCAAATATCTTTTTATAGCTACTTTTATTTGAGATCACCCGCGATGTCACTGAAATGACCTGGAGAGAGTTTAAAACATCAAGTGGAATGATGAAGGACAGTAGAAGGTGAGAAACGGTCCTTACCGCGGTTCAACGTGCTACGGAACGCTGGGCTCGCCCAAGGGAAATTATGGGCATGAGTTGGGCAAACATTGATCAACGAGTCAGGAACCAACAGAGCAGGGCAGTCGGAGAGGATCGGCTGCATTCGGGTTGGCTCGCGTCTACCTCCGCGTGTATATGAACAAGTTGTAGGTGACCTGGCGGTCTAGGGGTAAGGTGTCGGACTTCTGTGCTGGCGGCCGGGGTTCAATCCTCGGTCCCGGCACAGATTTATCTGATTGCCAAACCCTTCCTTCACCTCTGACAAGACATCTTGTGAATGTGGGGAATGCCAGGCCTCCACCGTGGTTCGGATTCCACTTTAAACTGTAGGTCCTCCATTTCATCTTACAATCACCCTACCATTACACATTCGCGTGAGTAAAACCCGAACGGGTAGTAAGACACGGTGCTAATAATAATAATAATAATAATAATAATAATAATAATAATATGAACAAGTTGTTCAATGAGTGGCTCCAATTCAGGTAATGTATCGTATGTAACTGATTGAGAGAACTTTAAAGAATGAATTTAATACCAAAGTATGTAAAAAGCTAATTTATTATTATTAAATTATTATGAGAAACAAATCATTGACAATCAACTTGTGAATAGAAAGTGACAAAATAATTACAATTTTATTTTGATATATAACTGATATTAGTTAGGTTAATATTTTAACAGTCGTACCTTATGTTTGTCAGATCAAATTAGTTAAAATAAATTAAGTTAATTTATATACAATATTACAGTTACTAAGTTAGCTTAATGTATGCCAAGTTACAAGCCTTGTGCCCAAATATCTGTCACATTAAAGCATTTAAAATCGTTGTAATGTGGCACAATTTCAGGCACACTATTCTAAAATGTTTATTTGAAGTAATAATTACAATTACTGCCTCCTTTATTAATTTTTTTTTAAATATGCGAAAATAAAACTTGATCGCTTGGATCAAACTACAATCGGCCTTGTTGTTTGCAACCTGAGATTTGTCATATACGGGCACATCGATTTTGTTTTTAAAAAAAATCACTGATACTAGCACTCAAATATCGATTGTAGAGCCAGAATTTTATAAAACATAGATCAATATAACTAAATCAAGAAGTTGTTTCTTCCGCGAACAAAATAGTAAATTTGTTCTGTTTAGAATAAACAGCTGTTCGTCAGCGGTGATTAAGAAGCATATTTATTTATTTATATAAATTTATATTTATAAAAAAAAAGTTATATATATATAACATTTTGTAATTCCAGTGGGTTTAGTTCATTAATTTTTGTAGACCCTGTTCCATATATTTATTTTAGTTTTTTTCTGGTTGCTTATCACGCCAAAATTATTATTATTATTATTACCACCGCACCTTACGGCTCTACGCTATGCCAAAATCAATCCAGAGAAAAATTTTCTGTCATTGTTTCAATATTATAAAAACATTTGGAAGTAGTTTCTTGGGGTGTTGATTAGAAGGTTTTTAGAATTTAGGTGAGGTTCTTATTATTCAATCTGCATTTTTACCAGGAAGAGAACCTCCATCCTATCCTTTTTAAATGTTAGAGCTAATTGTAATTTAGCTATTGCTAAGGTGTATAAAGTGAAGCTAAAGATTATTCTAAATTGCACATAATAGTAATAAGTGTATGGGAAGATCTCCAATGAGGAACATAAGATACGTTCTGTCATGGGATTATAATTATTACTGATTTCAGACATTTTTACTTTTTGAAGATACATCTATGGGTAGACAGAATATCGTTTATTTTTTATCATTCATAATTACATACTTGATTCATTTGTAACCTTAATCAATTAAATAAAAAATATTTTGGAATGTTTTAAAATAAATTTAATTTCCATTATTAATGCAGTACTAGTGTAAAATATAATGATTCAGTAAACTAGTCAAAAGAGCCCTATATTTTATAAGTAAAAACTTAAGGTTGTTTCAATAAACAACATTAGTGTTTTTGGGGTAAAATGCTCGTCTCAGAGCCTGATGTACGTAGGTTCAAAACCAGCCGAGGTCGTTGGACATTCCTAAAGCGATACAAATCCATAGCACAACTTCCTTCGGAGGGGAAGTCGATTGGGGCATGTAAAAGAACCCTAGAAAGTATGTGAAAATACCTCTCCTGGCAAAATTGGTAGGCCTTGTCGCTCTCACTCAAAGAAATTCTTGTGTGCTGATATAATGGGACAGTTCAGAAAGTGCACGTTAAATACTTTAGTAAATAGAGTTAAATAAATAAAATCTATAGTCATTGACAATATTCCTATTATGTTAATAATTTGGAACATCAACAGTAATTTAATTATTAATAAAATACATTTTATTAAAATTGTATATTAAAAGTTATATTTTTTAAACTATCATAAAAAATAAATATTAATATTTATTTGTCACGGGTAGAAATTTATATTTGTATTTATATGTAAAATATAGTAATTCCTATTATTTTTTGTATGTTTTTTATTAATTTATTCAAGATGTTTTTCTTACACATTATTTACTACATTGAGAAAACCAAAGGTAAAATATTGGGTAGGCCCATACATATATAAACTATACATGTATACGAGTTTCGGACAGAGAGTAACCTTCCTAGGAATCCCACCTTAAAATATAAGTCTCTCACTTGTCGGTTTAGCGTCAGTGGTGAAACGCGTTGAAACTTGCTCTATGGACTTGTGAGTGTTATGTGTTAGCTAAACTTAACTAAACTTAACAGTTGAACAACTTTGACGAGCCTCATTCATACCTGAAGAAATTATATACATATAATATTCAAAGAAAGAAAGAAAAGAAATATATATATATACATAATTATACAGAAAATACGGGTATAATGATTAATAAATTAAATATAAGTTAGATAAATCTTGTTTGAAACATATGCCTACAACATTTGAACGCATATAGGATGACTTTTGTTCTAATCCTATATTGTAACATTAATTATATTAATAACAAAAATATAAGTTTTTAGAATTCAGATTATTTTGAAATTTCTTTGAACTAATAGGTCTAAAATGTTAAGTTCCTTTGTAAGAAATAAATTAATTATTGATTAGGTACAAATCCCACCCCTTAAGCTAGGAAGAAGCACTAAATGCAATGACATGTTCTAGTCCCCCTTCCCCTCTTTCTAACAATCCTGCCTTGTTTACCTATAGCTCTGTTGGTGCTCACTGAAAGGGTTGATGCAAAGCAGTCGTCTTTAACCCCAAACCACCATTTCAACACCCCCCCCTTCCTACCCACACCCTACACCCACGTTTGAATTGCTAATAGCATCAGTGTACCGCAACCCCGAAATTCCACCCGTTTTAATCTTTATTCTAATTGCGTCTGAGCCAAACAAAGCGAGATGACTGATAAGGGGATGTAACTTCTGTTCTTCGACTCGTTATCCTTTTTATTTAGATATATATTTGTATTTGGGATTATAATTTTAAAATTATGGTTAATATTAAACATTAGAATACGATTAAAATATATGTTTACAAAGCTATTATTTTCAAATTAATTTCTTTTTTTTATAAAGACCATTAATTTTTTAAAGGCGCTTATTTTACTTGGTTAGTGGTTATAAACATAAAATATAAACACTGTGCCAAAACCTGCGAGAGGTGAGTTTCATATAAGTGGACAATTCGATAATCCCTACCAGATTTATTATTATAACAAACTCACCTAATTATAACTGAGAATCTGGCACTATATTTCGAAAAAAAATATATATATATATATAAAAAAAACATATAAGAAAAGATTAATTGTGCATTTTAAACGTAGTAGAAAAATAAAAAATTGTTTATTTAGTTCTTTGAATATGCAGTGCTACAATTGTAGAAAGTTTCAGAGGAAGTATTTTATGGTGATTACCAAACCCTTCCTTCACCTCTGACAAGATTTCTTGTGAATGTGGGGAATGCCAGGCCTCCACCGTGGTTCGGATTCCACGTTAAACTGTACGTCCTCCATTTCATCTCACAATCACCCTACCAATACACATTAGCGTAAGTGCGTATAACCCGAACGGGTAGTAAGACGCGGTACTAATAATAATAATAATAATATTTTATGGTGTAACGAAGCTCCAAGAGGTAATTTTTAATTTTCGGATTCACCATCAGACTGTAAAAGCCCCCATAGAAATCCTCAAAATAATTATGTTTTATTTACTAACTCGTTTTTAAAACTCCCGATACAAAATTGGCAGTGAGGGATGTAGATTTAAAAACAAACGCCGGGCTTTATTACTAGAGATAGAATGAAAATTTGATTAAACAATTTATTGGACAACTGGATCACAAGTCTATTCTTTAGATTTTATATTATCTTACAACCAACATTAATTGTAACGAACTTTTTTTTTTCAAAGATAATTTTAATAATTAAACTCCGATATTTCTCATTTTGCAGTAAGCAGGTCTTTTAAATTATTGGAATAGCGGTTCTGGTTTTGTATTGTAATACTACATAAGCCTGCGTTACGTTCTTTTATAATATAAAGTGAATTTTTAATTTAAATATGTTTTTTTATATTGTTGTGCATACAATTTTCTTATTAAAATGTATTTGAGGGTTTACTTTAAGTGGACATATTCAATTTTGAGCATTCCTGGGCAACTCTTTTAGATAAGAAGTAACTTATCTTAAGCTATATGACACGGACAAACAACATTTTTCTGTAACAGTTTATATTTCATGTATCTATGATAATATATATTGAAGAATAAAATAGCCAAATATATTATTTATGCATTTTAGTGAGGATTACTCCATCTAGATATCATATTCTGAAAATTGAAAAACGACACCTGGACACGGGACAGATCCCGGGTTCGATTCCCGTGTCCAGGTGTCATTTTTCAATTTCCAGGATATATTATATATTATTTCGTTTCACATTTATCTTAAGAGTTATTGGTATAATTTAGATGAATAAAAGAAATATTTCGTGGTGCACCGTATCATTTATTTATATAATTCTGTAGGTACAAAGCAAATTCCAAACAAAATTGGACAAAAGTCATAATTTCTTTCCTTATACTTTGATATCAATACGAGTAATATAAGTTAGATTCTTACGCTTGTGTAAAGTCGTTGGTAAAAAACCACACACACACAGGAACTCCCTGAGAGTGGGGTGCAGGGCACGTGGACGAGTTGAAGGGGGGTAGGGGGAGTTAAAGTCAGTCCCACTTGAGAGGGTCGCCTTACCCATAAATCCCCTGCCCGTCATCACACGAAGGAGGGCAGGTTTGATGCGGACATGCTGTCGGGGACAAGGAAAAATGATGTACAAAACATCAATAAAACTAAAACCACTCAAGTATGAATCTTTCTTGAAGGTTCCAACCATCTTTTGTTTTCTTTGTCCACTTGATGGAATATATTAAAGTTACTTCGACTCTGATGAATTTTTCGTGTTTTATTTATGAAGTGACATGTAAACATCAGACAGCCGTGTTTTATAAAAGCATTTATACTGACGTAAAATGGACATATTCCTTAAAAGGAGGTAGTTCTATAATATACTGTGTTTCAAACTCACATATAATTTGACCCTTCATTGTTTTAAAATAATGTTAGCAGTTACAATAATCCAGTTTAACCAAAACATCAGAATGTACAACAATTTGTGAAAATAAAGTGGATGTAGCCAACACATTCAAAATAATATAACTTACATCATTTTTAGATATTTCTAAAAACAAATAATATATATTACAGAGAATAGTCTAGTCGTTTCTCATTCTTTTTATAACTCCACTAAAACTTCGCTTTCAATTTTAATATTTCCATTAATAATTACAAAACAAATTGAATTAAAACATCATGCAGTGATTGCTTTAGAGTCAATTTCATTTAATACTAATTGGTCTTAAAAAATCTTTGTTTCTAATTACTCGTATCTGACACGATATTACAGACAAAAAGTTATAATTAAAACCAAACTAAATTAAATATAGTAAAAATCTTTTTAGTTGAAATGCTTTTAAATTAAATAAGAACTTGTCATATTTATATCATACTAACGGTTAGGCCTGTCCTCTACTGGCTTAATTTCAGAAATATCGCAATACTTTTGCCCTGTTTTTATTGTTGTTATTTTAAGTACCTCGTCTTTCTATTTGTTAGAGTTATACGCTTATGTACTGACTCGCTTTGCTTGTTGGGGAATCCGCCGCCCCCNCTGTGTTTTCTTTGCAAATGGATGTAAACTAATATAATTCCAGAACAGTTTTTTAATAGGTCTAACCGTTTAACCACAAGAGACCTCCAAAGAAAGGTCCGCATCGACTTTAAAGTTGCTCCTACCATTTTGAATTATTTTTTGGGAGGAAATTTTTTAACTTTTTGGAATTTTTCCGTCAGTTACAGGCTAAAAGCTGTATGTTTGCCAAATTTCAAGTTTCTAGCTCATCTGGAAGTGGGTAAACATTAATGTCAGTGAGTGAGTCAGCCGTGTGGCTTTATAGTAGTATAATAATTACTCTAACAGTTTTATGATTTGGAAGATTATATTTAAAGAGAGTATACCGGAATTTCGTTGGAGGGAGAGTGGAAAATAATTTTATGTAAAACCACTCTCAGTACACCCGATGAAGATTCTAACCTGGATCTCTCCATCATCGGCAGTCTAGTCCACTGCGAGAGTAGCGCGTTAGACCACGTGGCCACAGACGAATTAATTTTTATACCAAAATGAATAAATTTTGAAAAACATTTTTAATAAGGAACGTTTAAAATTATATATACATTAAAACTCAACTTTTAGTGAAGTTCAGTTGTACTAGTTGTATTACTTTAACGTGAAAGTCATAAATATGTAATGTAGAATAGTAATATAAATGCACAATATTTGATTAATATTTGAAGAGATTGGTAATAACTTCTATTTCTTATTATAACGTGTTATAACTTTTAATTGTTATTACCAATCTCTTCAAATATTAATCAAATATTGTGCAATTATATGTTTATCCTAAATTACATATTTATGTATTTCACGTTAAATTAATACAACTAGTACAACCGAACTTCACTAAAAGTTAAGTTTTATTGTATAAATAAATGAATAATGTTGGAAGATGCTAAATAAGTGCTACATAAAATGAGAAGAGTCAAAATGAAAAATAAAAAATCCTTACAAATTGCACGTTTATTGTTAACCACCCCTCCTCCATCGGCTGGTTCAACGAATAAACATAAATAAAAAGGCTAAAAAAAGATTAAAGTTAAGAAAGATTTGTATTTAAATTCAAATATTTCTTAAAATTAGAAGAAGTCACCCTACTATTCGTTTCCGGACTTAAATTACGTCGTTAATAAGTTCTTCAACCGCCAGTGGCACTGTAACTTACCATTTAAGTTCCCTCAAGATTTTGTAGAAATTGGGTATCGAGATTACAATTTCTTGATGTAGCCGTAATATTAACAGTTTAATAAATGATCTCGGCTGAAATCCAGGAAACTGAATCGGAATTGAGCATAAATGTCTCGAAACGAGCCTTGCTATACTTGGTGCACATTTGGTCTTATTAGTGTCGTTCATCTATCATAAATATTGATACTTTATTCTATTTTCTTTAATATATAGAAATTATTATATTAATAATATAAAATGTTATTTTATACAACCAAACTTAAGATATATATTAATTTAGACCATTATTATATACAATGTGCTATCGTTTTTTACTATAATGTAGGTAATACCGTACTATTAGTTATATGGTAATTTTTTTAAAAAAAATAGCTCTTATTTTAGTTTGTGTCAACGTGCCATTTAACCATGATGGTAATACTAGTAGTAGAAATTCTACTATCTCCATAGTTTTATTTGTGTCCTACATCCTACTTCCCATACGGTTTATCCCCATATGTTCACACATATGTGGAAGTAATGAGGGAGTAATAAGCTTAGAAGAAATGTGCCCTCCTTTTAGTGGGTAGAGAATGGAGAATCATCTAGTAAAAATACACCCTCGGCGCATTTGACTGAGATAAGCACCCACCACCCTCGCCCTCACAGACAAATCGGACCGTACGAGGTTGATGTCTCAACTCACGTGACTTCTGATACTGATTAAATGTTAATTTTTCATTACTCAGCTAACTCAAATAAAACACATCACTTTTATTAAAATAATGTCACTAATATTAAAGGTAAGGTTATATTTTTAGAAAGTGTACCCTCATTTTCGTGGAATACAATTTTGTTAAAACTACCCTTAGTGCACCCGACCGGTATTAACACTTAAATATCCCCGTCATTGACAGTCTAGTCCACTGCAAGAGTAGAGTCTTAGACCATGCGGCCACCGAAGCAGGTCCAAAGCTGGTGTTTTAAACACCTGTTTATACTACCCTTTATGTTTGTTTTCATAGGGAGTACCTGTTCGATCCTCTGTGACGGTATATGCGAAATTAGACAAAGTCTATTTTATATTAAAATTACGATTAGAGCCACATCTAGATATCAAATTATATAAATTGAATTATGACACCTGGACATGGGAATCGAATCCGGGACTTTTGGCTTAGTACACGAATGCGCTGGCCACTGAGCTATCTAAGAGACGTACCATACCCAGGGTCATTCTCCACTCGTATTCTAAGGCAGGGCCTGTGATTGACGTGTGGAAATCGTCGGATACAAATTAACGATCCATTAAGCTCATGGGTTATCAAATAACGCAGCCATAAACTGCTCGGCAGTTGGATTTTTGCTGCCAATTGTACGATTCCACGTATCACGGATTAAAATATAGCTAAGCTATCATATGTGTTAGTTACAGTTATAACCACATCTATATATCAAATTTTGTGAATTAAAAATTACTTATAACAAACATCTTCTCATTATGCAAGCTAACCACTGTAAAACAAAATAATATGAAAGGAGATAAAGCTTATTTTAAATTTAAAAGAAAGAGAAAGTACGAAAAACAAGAAATCATGATATATATATATATTTGTAGCTTCCTTCACACGCGCTGTCACCAACAGATGGTACTGCCTCCGAAATTGAATTCCCAATGACAACGAAGAGTAACTTTTTTTTTAGACTGTTGTGTTTGCCGAAAAAAAAAAATCGTGACCATTTGAAAAAGTTTGGAATAGTACACCATATGTATTTAGGTATGTTTGTAGGACCTATTTTTACTCTGATCAACATAAGATGCAACTTCTCAGAAATATTGGTAAGGTAATAGTTTGTACTAAAGGAAAAAAAAGGGGGGAGCTTAAGATAGCTTAGCAAATTAAGCTACTCTTAAAATTAACCAATATTAATTGCAGCAGAGTCACGGAAACTCGACCTAATGTGGACTGAGATGGTGTTGAGTTATTGAAATGTCGAGTTTTACGAATTAACTTGCATCAGATGCATGTTTACTAAACAAGGATTACTCACAGTACAGTATCGAATATTATAGGTGCAGTTGGGTGACCTGGCGATCTAGGGTTAAGATGTCAGACTTCTGTGTTGGCGGCCGGGATTCAATCCTCGGTCCCAGCATAGATTTATCTGATTAGCAAACCCTTCCTTCACCTCTGACAAGACATCTTGTGAATGTGGGGAATGCCAGGCCTCCACCGTGGTTCGTATTCCACGTTAAACTGTAGGTCCTTCATTTCATCTCACAATCACCCTACCATTACACATTAGCGTAAGTGCGTATAACCCGAACGTGTAGTAAGACGCGGTGCTAATATTAATAATAATATACAGCTCTACACCCAATATCATCGCTGAGGTAACTGCAGGTCTTATGGAGAAAAGCTTCATTTTCATTCTCTCTCAGTTAGCTGTCGCCCCAATCATCTCGCTCACAGCTATGTCGGAAGATGATGTGCTGGGCTAAGAAGGAGCTACTGGCAAC
>CABFOW010002204.1:89782-110504 GCA_902141385.1 Timema californicum
TACATACATACATACATACATACATACATACATACATACATACATACATACATACATACATACATACATACATACATACATACATACATACATACATACATACATACATATATACATAGAGTCTGTTCATGATAGATTTTTACCCGGATGATAGTTCAAAAATCATATGTTTAGGTTTTGGGTTGCCAACACTTGGAAAGGATCAATGTTTTGTTATATATGTTAAGTTTTTTAATTACCTCTTATATTTTACATTTAAAATAACTTAAGTTTAAGTTTTTTCATACTATGTCATTACTTTTAATAATTTCCTTTTATCTAACCCGAAACAATATTTTAAAGATAATTAAAAGTACTTATTCTCCGGTTTGAAACGTTATTAACTATGTGTAATATAGTGCGTACATCAACACCTTTTAATACAGACATCATATTTATTTTTAAAAGAGATAATACTTTTCTTTTTTATAGATATAATGAATTAGTTTATGAATATTTTAACGCATTTCGAAATATTTAAATGAATAAAATATTTGTATCCACTGTGTGGGTGCATCATTGTAAAAAAACTTGTTTCCATCATGTTCAAAACCACATGGTTTAAATTCGTCGGTTGCTATTTAGAAGCTATTTTCGTTGGACATTTTGTGGAAGTGCTGTGAATATTAATTTTTTTAAGTGGAATAAAACGATAAATAAGTTGTGTGTCCGACCTCAAATGCATGTATAAATAATATTGGTCAAAATTACTGTGGTTAACAATCAAATTCATATATTACCATCTGTTTTCATTACAGTGATACAAAGTGAATAGATGTTAGCTGTTGGCGTAGTGATATATAAAGGAGTATTTCTAGAAACTTTTTAAGCTGTCATCCAAGTAAACTTAGGTCATGAATGAATTATATATATACACATACATACATATATACATATATACGTTTATACATACACATATATACATACATACATACATAAATAAATACATACATACATACATACACATATAAACATAAATACATACATACATACATACATACCTCCCCCCTGGCTGACAGCTGACAGCTTTGAAAAGTAACTAGACCAAATTATGTATCCTTACGCCGAACCATATGATCTGCAAAAACATGTGTTTAGCAGCTGTCACTTCTGACAGTCAAAATATAATTTCTATACAAGAAATATATATAGCCGTTTTATTTAATTTTTTATTTATTGTTTACCTTGATATGTGTATGTTTGGCCTAGTATTAATTATTAATTTTTTCCACAATATTAATATTTAATTATATTTTTTTAGCATTTAATCATATATTATTTATTATTATTATAAATTAACAATTTTTAATATTTTTTGTTGTTATTTTACAAATAATTATTTCTTAATAATATTATAAATGTGAAAAATCTGAATGTATAGTATTACACGTAGAAAAAACACCACTGTCATAAACCTTTTTAACATCATTACTACATTTTAGAAAACATTCCAAAGTAGTTTTAAAGTAAAGAGTGATAATAATTAAAGTTAATACTTAGATAGAAAACTCAGGAATAGCTATAACAAAATATATATAAATTTTCAATCTAATAAATTGGATCATTTTGAAATTGGTAGATGAATTAAATAACTTTTAATATTCAAAATATTGATTATATTTTGCTTTTAATGAGCAACAAAATGGGTTTATGACAACTCTAAAATACACATATAACATATTAAAGTTAGTTACAAAACTTATATACAACAAATTAAGGACAAAAACAAAGTTTAAAGATCGAGAGTGTTGTAAATTAGGTAATAAAATTGAATTAGTGGGTTAGCATCTCCGAATGAAGTTTAATAAAGTAATGAAAATGTTCTTGTTACAACGTTTTTGAAGAATATAATAATTTTAATTTCAAAGTTATGTATAAAATCTAATCCTTATCTTGGTTCAGTCCCATTACTCCTTGTGATAACTAGCCATTAAAATGAAGATAATTTATATTCTTCCGACATGTTTCGGTATAAAAATACCATAAGCATGGACAACGTAAAATGAAATTAAAGAACCAGAAGAAAACTTGAGAATTATGTTGTACGAAAATCTTAATAAATTACCGTTATATTAATGAATTTGTAAAAGACAATTAATAAACAAGCTTACCAAAGTCGCTGTGTGGGATTATATTCACTAGGCCTACTCTTAAACAGATATAACAAAGTCTCTAATAAAACTACAATAACTTATAACTTTAAGTATTAGCCTGGTATTTATTTAATAAACACTGGAGAAAGACTCGCAAGTATTTTTTATTAAACTCCACAGATTTTTTTGTAATAATATAAAAATCCTAATACTCAAGGTTTAGCCTGGAGGGCAACACAACTCAATCGCTATTTGTATTATCGCACGCTTTGATGCAAGATTAGATAAATAATTATTCAAAGAACACTAAAAAAAACGTTTATTTTCCAATTACAACACGCTCACACACCGAAATAATAGTTACAAAAGAACACACAGATTTCTAAGTAGCCGAATTAATATTCAAAAAAGACGCTGTGTTATTCATATTTGTAATAACATTATTAACGTTAGCGATAGACATTCCTAAATACAAATCAATAGTACTCAACTATAAAATATTTCGTTCTTCAACCTGTGTATTTTATACAATAATTCATTGTTATATTGTATATTTAAAATTGTTAGATTTTGGTTATGAGAATAACCGTTTGGTTGTTTGTATAGTATTGAAGTTTTCTTTTGCTGTTTAATTCAAATTAATTATTAAAAGCAAGAGAAAGTTAAAAGTGGCCCAATATGCTGAAAACAAATATGGCCACTGGATAGAAGCTATGCTTCCAGTTGATGAAGTAGTAGAACTTGTTGCAGGTTGGACTGCGGGTTGTATTAATACTCGTACTTAAAAAATTTAAACTTTTTATTATTTCAAAAACATCTTGTATGTTTTTTCCTCTCTATTATCACAAACCATTTATTTATGTTAAAGATATGCGAGGGCCGTTATAAAAATATTAATAACTGGATATAATACCATTAAATGTAAAGTTTCACGCTCTATTTAACCTGTAATTGTCTCAACAGTTAAAAGAAAAACTAGAATGGATTTACTCGATTTTTTTCTCTCTTAAATTTGATTATGGGAAATAAAATTATACTGTAATGTTTGGGGAAGTATTGTTAAAAGTGATTGGTAATATTTTTAGTGATAAAAATAGTAGTAATTGGTAAATAATAATTATTTACAAATACGTTGACAAAAGTAACTTTCAGACAATGTTGGCGTAACTGATACCATCTGCTAGCTTCTGCTAGCTGTCATGTAAAACCAAAGAAGTGATAATTCCACTGTATACATACATACATACATACATACATACATACATACATAAAACCGGATAAACAACATTTAGAAAATCAGATAAACCCTAGCTGGAAAACCAGATATACCACATATGAAAAACCATATGTAAAACCAGTTAAACCCCACACATGGTAAACCAGATAGACCCCACATATGTAAAACCAGATACACCCCATATTTAAAACTAGATACATCACATATGTAAAACAAGTCCCAGTGCAAGTCTCAACAACTTCAAGATAACGTATGTTTGCAACATTCACACCTTAAGCCATGTGAGCCTCAGTGTGGGTATCTTGGACATCATCTTACCTCTAGCCCTGTGTTGTGTAGTGTACATGAACATATTCGGACATCCTGTGGGAGTATGGTCCGTTCTCCTCACTCTACAAACCCGCGAGCCGCCGTAAACAACATAACACTTTGTTTGCGCCAGTAAATTCCGAGGCACGTTGAAAGGGAAAGCAAGAAACAGAGCATTGGCCGGGACTCCTCTTCCCACGCACAAGTCCACACTATTGTTTCAACGCAATTGGTTCTCTTACAAAGCAAGAAGTTACTGGTTTAGAACGCTTCTTTTATTTTATTCAAGTTATTTACCGCGACCTTTCTATACTAAAGTACAGGAATTCAAACCATGAATATACTTACCCTCCCTACTCCGGATTTTTACATCCATTACTTTTTCCAGGCTGGGTCAGCTTATATAAGACATATATTTTCATATTTTCCTTAAGCTGTTTGATTATTTAGTACAGTAGCCCCGTGGCTTCTTTGGTGCTGACTGACAGCTCACAGCTGATTTCTGACAGTCAACATTTAGGTATATATATGAATTTTGACTGTCAGAAGTGACAGCTGCTAAATACATGTTTTTTCAGATCATATGGTTCGGTGTAGGGATACATAATTTGGTCTGGTAACTTTTCAAAGACGTCAGCTGTCAGCTGTGAGCTGCCACTCAGCACCAAAGAAGCCATGAGGCTACTGTACATAGACGTACACACTGGACAGGTAGTATGACTGTGCTAAAAATAACTGTGTAGAAACGGCTGTTAGTCTCGTCTTGTCTGGTTTTACACTCATGTAAAGGCATATGTTTGAATCCCGGTTGGACGTACTGTAATTAGGTGACTAAAAATACTTATAGTTTTACTATATGATAAGAACTTCACTCACGTATATTTAATGAACAAACTTGGCTTTGAAAACCACAGATAATTTAACAAATCTCTACATTTCCCGCAACACCAGTCATTTTTACATACATAATTTTGTATATTATATAATCTAAAAAATTATCTTCGATTTTATTTAACGAATAATGTTATAATATTAGTTAATTATGAAATTAACTTCTGGCATATCTTGCATCAGAATTATTGCTTGTCTTCCTTTATGGAATCAATATAGAGATAATTCAAACAAATAAAATAGGTTAAATTTTTCTTAGTTTTTATATATATAACAATAATAATACATTCAAGGTGCGTTTTCTGAGAACAAGGTTATATTTTCTGAATCATAAATCTCCGTAAGGAGGGATAATAGTTTTCGATTTGTTCGGGTCGATTTGTCAGTACTGGAGGAAGGAAGTCGAGAAATAAAAACTGTTGGCAAGGTACAAGTTATTGAATTCTTTATTGCCGTCATATATCATTGACCTTAAGAGTTCCTTCTAAGCGTTGTGGACCATTCCTCCAGGATTAAGTTACTTTTCGTGAAGAAGAAGAAAATACAGTTCTATAAAAAAAAGAATCTCGAAGATAGCTAACTTCATTACCGTGTCGCTTTGCTTAGCACCAATAATCTTTGGAATGAGATTAAAACGCAATTATTTAAAATTAATTTTAATTGCCTAATGCCAAACTGATGACCACTTGTTTTTGGCTGATAATACAGCAAGTGGATTTAATTTCCATGTGGGTGACCTGGTTGTCAAGGGGTTAGGTGTCAAGACTTCTGTGCTGGCGGCCGGGGCTCAATCCTCAGTCCCGGCACAGATTTATCTGATTACCAAACCTTTCCTTCACCTATGACAAAACATGTATTAATCACAGCTTGTGAATGTGGGGGAATGCCAGGCCTCCACCGTGGTTCGGGTTCCAAGCTAAACTGTAGGTCCTCCATTTCATCTCACAATCACCCTACCATTACACATTAGCGTAAGTGTGTATAACCCGAACGGGTAATAAGACGCGGTGCTAATAATAATAATAATAATAATAATAATAATAATAATAATAATAATTTCCATGTGAGGCGATGATCTAGTTTCAAATTTCGGCCGGATGGATTGGGGTTGGTTTTCGAATCAACTGTCCACGTCGATAAAGGACAAAGGAGGGTGAGTTTGGGGCAATATTTTTCTAAATTTTATAACAAAACTTTTCTTACAAAATAAACATATATTTCTCCAGTAGAAATATAGAGTTAATTTTCTTCAGATGATGTTGCCAACAGTTGTTGAATATCTGTCAAGGATGTCTGGAATTTAATGACTTTTTCTATTCATTTAAAAGTTTGTCATCTCATGCCATTATTCTCATGACAGATATTCAACAACTGTTGATATCACCAAGTGAAGAAAATTAAACTAGGTTTCTACTGAAGGTGTACTTTATTTATTGAGGCCCAAAATAAGTTTTGCAATTCAGTCTGCAAAAACACTTATCTTAACTCACGTTCACTAGATTAAGTCGTTATTAATCTTGGTATAGAACATACTATTAAAAGTATTACTAAACTAAACTTTATTATAAAGAAAAAATAGGTAACTTATTTTATGATAAAAATAATTGGATTTCATTAAAAAAAAAGCTTGTGCAAAGCTATTTTTATATCATGCCATAACAAACACATTTATATTGAAATTCAAATGTAACTACTATATTACAAAACTATTATATTTTTATTGTATTCATTAAGTATTTTTACCATCACAAGAAACATTAATATTTTTTAAAAGTTTGTTATTCGAAATACCAATGCTTACACATGAGTTATTTTTTGTATATCGATAGCATTATTTAGATTTGTTTCGGTATGAATAAAGGAATTGTGAATAGTTTGTATCACAACACTAATATTAAACATGTTCCTGCTATTATTTGGACAGGATATTATGTATCTATGTTAGATTATTCCAGAGCCTTATATGTTGTATATGGCGTCGTCTGGGGAGAAATATTTCTTAGAGAATAACTTATATCTGAGGTTAAGTGCAGTGATACTCTAGAGAAGGAAGTTTAGAATCACGTTCTGCTAAGCGGATCCGATAAAGGGAAACACGACTTGTAAAGTCGTCATTCATAAAACGGGCTGTATCGTAAATTCCCAGACTACTAATGACATTTCAACTTATCTCTATTGATTCTCTAAAAGCAAACCGCCAGCCGTTTAAACTTGGAAACTAAGTTTCTGTTCAGCATTGGTAGCAATTAGCCATTACAGGAGTTGCTTTTTGAAACACGTTGAAACACGTTGAAACACGTTGCAAACGTCCAGCTGTTTCTCACTATCAAAGATGTGGTTTGTTATTCTAAAATAAGGTTTACATCAAATTTGTTTTTTTAGCACCACGTTTTATTACTCGTTTGGGATTTACCATCATTTACTAATTATGTTAATGGTTTTAAGGATTAGGAAGGTTATAATATATGCTTGTAAATTGAAAAGATATTAATACTTGGTGATAAAAAAAACACAACAAGAATTACATATTTTTTGTATCTAATCTTTTTAGCTATCGTCAACCTAAACCTTATTAGTTCAGGGAAAACTACAAAAAAAACACCATTATTATTCCCTGCCATCGGCAGTCTAGTGTAATAAGAGAGTAAAATCTTAGACCATGCAGCCACCAAAGCAGGTTACTTTGAATTTAAAAAAAAAGTTAGCACCACGCGTCTTGCTACCCGTTAGAATTATACGCCTATGTACTAATTACATTAATGGGTTAGAAATTAGGAAAGGCTTAATTTAGAGGAAATAACCCGCATTTGCGTCGAGGGATATCGGAAAACCATTTAGGGAAAACCACCGTCAGTACAACTGACAAGGATCCAACCCCGATCTCCCTGTCATCAGTAGTCTAGGCTAAGAAGAGAATGACGCCTTAGAACATGCAGTCACCGAAGTAGGTCACTTTTAATATCCATTACCCACATAGACTGAGTGTGTGTTTGAATAGTCCCCACCTACGATCTAAGCGCTTGGTCTGCCTTGTAATAACTGTTCAATCACACGAAACCTAATTCAACCAAACACTCTGGCCAGATAGTGAGTCGTTTACTTTGACAAACGTGTAATCTCTTTGAAAAGCATCGACCAAAGAGTCTCATGTAGACTCGAACGGGAAAGGAGGAACGAACCGGTCTTAAAAGGGAGCTGCACTAGGACACTACACCCAATATCAGCTCTGAGAGAACTGCGGGTCTTAGGGCGACAACATACTACAGACAGTCTGTCAGACGTCCGAGGCCGACAGTTAGCAGCCACACACGGCAGACGATCTGTCAGACGTCCGAGGCCAGACAGTTAGCAGCCACACACGGCAGACGGTCTGTCAGACGTCCGAGGCCGACAGTTAACAGCCGCCCATGACAGGCAGCCTGTCAGACGTCCGAGGCCGACAGTTAGCAGACGCACACGCGACCGCTGTTATGGTATTTGGATGCGTGCCATGGACGACCCAGTTTTGGTACATTTCCAAAGATATTGATATTAAATCGCCAAAAGAGGCTATATCGGCAGTCTTGGGTTCACTTAATAAATAGTCAGCTGTTTTAAAAGGGGGTTTTCATATTTTGTTCAAGCCACTACTTTTTTACCTAGATTTTTTTTTTTCAATTTCTCTCGACTCATTCGATGTTTCGGTTGAGGAAATACATGCGAGTATACTGAGCTCTTCAAACTGACAGTTTACGAGGCTGCGCGCGCGTCTCGTACACTACCACAAACATATCGGTCAGATATATTTGTATTTCTTGTGCGTGTCCACACTTGAATACGAGATTCTGTGTTAGGTCGGTTGTAAAATGGAACCAGCCACATTTTTTTCTTCCTAGGTCCGTCTTTTTAGTCTCTCATGTGTGGTCGCCCTTACCGACATTTTTGTAGTAGTGCTATAGGTGCCCCATGTGATGTATAAACCGTCAGTGTGAAGCTCCCGGTACACCCACGCGCTTCTTTCTTTCTTTATTTGCTAAATTCAAAGATGTTACTAAATGGAGATTAACTGTAACACGCTAATAAAGGAATGCACCAACACTAAATTTTACATGACACGCATCCAAACATCATCACAAACACCGACAAAATGAAGGTGGTCAGTTGCATGCGTGGCTGCTAACTGTCGGCCTCGGACGTCTGACAGACTGTCTGTCATGTGCAGCTGTTAACTGTCGGCCTCGGACGTCAGATAGACTGTCTGTCATGTGCGATGTTTGCCACAGACTGTCTGTCATGTGCAGCCGCTAGCTGTCGACCTCGGACGTCTGACAGACTGTCTGTCATGTGCAGCTGTTAACTGTCGGTCTCGGACGTCTGACAGACTGTCTGTCATGTGCAGCTGTTAACTGTCGGCCTCGGACGTCAGATAGACGGTCACGTGCGATGTTTGCCACAGACTGTCTGTCGTATGTGGTTGCTATNAAAAAAAAAAATTACAATGAACGATCCAATTAAAATATTTTCATTTGCTTATTTTGAATGTATTTTTGTTGTACTAGGTCATTTACAAGGATATTATAATACCCGTAAGAGATGTTACCATATTTACACCCCTGAGGAAGGTTGAATTTTTGAGAGAATGTATCTGGATTTGCGTAGCCAAAAAGAATGACTAGCCAGGATTTGAAGCCCGACCTCTTAGTGGATCATTAACTTTTTTTCCAATGATATTTCTGTAGATATCAAAATGAAGGAATAAATGAGTCACGTTTCTTTAAATTCAATTCAAAATTGTTTAATTTCTCAAGATGGAGAGGGAAGTTCTCAAAAAGTGTCCAATGTAAGATCAACACATTAATTCTTAAGTACTCCAAATATTTACTATAGCAACGAAACTTACTAAGAGAAGGGATTTGAAAATGGCAGTAAAGTGCGTACAAGGGACTTTTTATTTTGACTTTTTCATATGGAATTTGTTCTCTCTTGATTGGCAAATGTTTTAAATTTTTGTTGGTATTTTTTCTAATATTTTCATCCCCCATATATATAACACAATATTTATTTATGTTACAAATGTGTTAATGTGGTTATATAGCAATTAAAATATTTAAGGAAGTAACCAATGTTTATTTTTAGAGTTAAGCTTTGCTAATAATTAAAGTAGAAATGTATTTAGCCCAGAAATGTTTTAAAAAATATTCTAGAGTCACTTAAAAAATAGCGAGAATTTACGCTTTAATAATTTTTCAAAGTATATTTTTTTCACTCAGCCATTAATGCCAAAATAACCTTGTGTGTATATTAAATAGCTGCATTGCTACTGTGGTAGTGATGGTATGGCTGGGGTAGCAGTTAGCACTCCTTCCTCTGTCTATAAAACTAAAGACTCAAAACCCAGCTCGGTGAAGTGTGTGTGGGGTGGAGGGGGTGTGAGAGGGGGCTGCATTTCAACACTGTAGCTACTATAAAACTAAAGACTCAAAACCCAGCTCGGTGAAGTGTGTGGGGTGGAGGGGGTGTGAGAGGGGGCTGCATTTCAACACTGTAGCTTTCTATCTTCCACCTAACAAACTAACTTTTTATTTACATTCATTAGAACCCTTTCATTATTTTCCTTTAGATGAGATAATAAAATTCGCTAACTGCCCACACATTAACACTAAAGGGAACTAAAGATCTTAGTAAAGATAAATGAAACATAAAAACATCGAGAAACTTTTTGTTTAGTCAAGTATGTTCAACAGTTTAACCATGCATTTAGAATGTATTATGCACTGCACGTTCATTGGATTGAAACGACTTTCTTTCTAGGATAACTTTATCATTTCATCCAATTTAAAATGCAAAAAATATTCATATAAAATTAAAATAAAATCCGGTTTTAAAAATGGTTTGTTTGACTGCGGGTATAGAACAAACGTCTTGTGTGACGTTTAGAAGTATCCGATAAATTCAACACTAGATTTAAGGAGCAAAAGATTAAAAGGGTGGAGTCTTTTCTTCTATTAATATATTTAATTTATTGTATTTTAATATCCATCCTAGTTATCCGTATATTTACATTAATGGGTTAAAAACTAATAAGTGGTAAGGTGGGATGGAAGGGTGTTTTTTGCAGTTTTTTTTATGTCAAAACCTTATTTTGGCTAAAATAAATAAAACATTGCTCCAGTAGAAACATAAGAGTTTAATTTAATTTTCTTCATGTATTGATATCAACATTTGTTGAATATCTGCTATCAGCATAGCAGCATTAGATGAGAAACTTTTTAAATTATTATAAAAAGCTTTCATGACCGATATTCAATCAATTTTGAGGTAATTATGGGAATAAAATAAAGTTATATGTTTGTACTGGAGAAATATTTTATATATTTGGCCCAAAATAATATTTTTACATAAAAAAACTGCAAAAACACTTGAGTTTTTCTCTCATCCCCTTCCACCACACCTTAAACCAGATCGATAAAATGGGCTGGCATTAAAACTCAGGTCACTCTGTCCTCAAGAAACCAGACAAAACCAGACCCAGTCCTCAGATCACGTGCGATATTTGTTTGGATATAGTAGATTAATTTAAATACAATATTTTCATTTTTTGTGTGTGTGTGTTTATTTCTTATTTATTAAGCCTTGTTCTAACTCTTTCGGGGATAAAAAAATGTGTTACGTCATTTTCCTTTCTACTTTTCCAAATATAATTGATCGACATTTATAGATTAAAATGGAAAGTTATAGGGGAAAAGTGGGAAAGTCCAATTTTAACTCAAATCTTTGAGACAATCATGATATCTCTTTACAATTCAGTTCAGAGAATGGTTTAAAGAGGTATCTGCCATATTTAAATTAATTTAAAATTAAAAGCATTTTCTGGGGTCCTCATGTGGTTCGAGATATTAAAGATGTCATCCCGGGGAATGTGGGGTATGTGACTGCACCCCCCCCCCTTTCCAAAAAAAATTACTTCCCTATACGTTTTAATTTTGCCGTGGCGTCGATTTTTAATTTCTCGCTACCTTACAGGTAGAGAAAGTATTGTAATCATAAAAAAAAATCGAAATCGAGATTTTGATGATTCTCGACGTTTCATGACCCCCCCGAATTAGAAAACCTAGTTTTTGAATTTCCGTCTGTACCTCGGACTAAAGGCTAAACTATTTTACCGATCGGGCTAAAACTTGGTATCTAGGGTTTTCATAGGGTTTCCCGAGGGATTTTTGGAATTGGATATATAACCCTAAAATTAAGGGTAGTTTACTGAAGGGACAAAAGTGAAAAAATCGATTCTCCCAAAATCGGCAAATGATTTTGATTAAAATTCATTTCAAAACATTTATAAATATTCTAAACAAAATGGATACTTTAAATATTTCAGCAAAATGAGTATAATGGTTTCGGTCTGATGAGTAAATTCTTATTTTTTTATCACATCTCCAAAACTATTTGAGATATGAAATTACTCATCACTACAAATATTTAGATCTATTTATAATACAAATATTTCATTCGAAACATATTTTTATAAAACCAATAACCTTCAAGCTATACGCAAATATATATATTTTTAACCTTTTGAACACAAAAATGTAATCTTAGCAATGACGTCTGTCTGTGTGTCTTTAAACTTAAAATTAAAAGTGGTTTAGTAAAGGGCGAAAAAAGAAAAATAATCCATTTTCTAAAATCGGTTCTAGCTATTTTAATTTTCCGATGAAACTGACTTTTGGGGTGCATCCGTATATCCGCAACTATTTGAGATACTAAATAACTTATCATTGCAAAATTGTAATCCTATTAATAATAAAAAGCTTTTAAATGATACGTATTTTTATAAATCCAACAGTTTCTGATATATTGGCCATTTTGTGAGCTTTAGTTGTAAAGAGATACTAAAGTTTTAACTCAATAATTCTCCAATGCCACAGTGTAATTAAATATAAATTTCTCAAAAAGTACTGTGTTAGTTTTATTCTTCAACTCTATTAAAGTGTCAAAGTAACTCATCTCTTGGTACATCAAACGTGTCTTGATTTTAAACTTATTGTTTATCTGTTTATTACTATTAGCTTTATGCATGTATAAAAATATATTCATATCACTTTTATTACTGGTTGTAAATTGAACATTATAAAGATCTTAAAAGTTTTGAAAATACATCTAATGTCACATGAGTACTGCATTTCTTTAGGTACTTTCTAAAAAAAATCATAATTTTGCGTGTTTATTGAACATGACTAAGCTCAACCCTAAAAAAGAAACGTGCATCAGAACCAAGAAAACGAATAAAAAGGCGAAATCGAACAAGAATCGATATTAACTTAATACAGTGAAATATTTTATTTACGATGTTTTTAGGTTCGTACAAGGCCGTAGACGGGGGGAGGGAGGGTGTTTGAGGTTTCAAACCCTCCCCTAAATTTTATGAACAAAATATATATGGCTTTATTTATGGTCCTAACAATCCATAATTAAGACACAAGTACAAATTAGGGAACTGTTTAGCCATAAAAAGCACTTCAGAGAGCTTCTAGAGGTGTTGAATATTTAGAATTTTTCCTAGCCTTCAGCATTTAGGGGGTTATGTTGCCCCCCCCCCCCAAAACACTTCTGATAGCTTCTAGGTGTTTTTAATATTTATAATGTTCCCTAGCTTTCGGGAGCTATGGGGTTATGTCGCAAAAAAATAACCTTCAGATAGCTTCTGGAGGTGTATAATATTTAGAATTTGTCCTAGCCTCTGGCAGTAACGGAATTATGTTGCAAAAAAAAATCAGATAGCTTCTAGAACGGTCTATCTTTTTTTTTAAATTCTAGCTTCCGGCAATTGGGGGAAGTGTCCACCCCTCCACCCCCCTGAAATTATTGGCTAGCTACGGCCTAGGGTACGTAATAAGCTCATAACAAACGTAGGAGATATATATGCGGCGTATATATCATTTGCTAAGGAAATAGTAGCTATCTACTTGTTAAGAGTTCGTAAGGAACTATATCATACATTTAAATTCACCACAAAGAGTTTTGGTTTGAGTTACGGCTTCCTTAAATAATTACTAATGAATATCAACACACAAGCTGCAAATAACTTTAATCACGGAAATGTTTGTATGGAGGAGAATACACTTTAATTAATTTAAATTTGTTGAAAAATGACACCTGGACACTAGAATAAGATTGAACCCGGGATCTTAGCGCGTCAATGTTCTAGCACTGAGCTATCCAGGATTCGTTCCACGCTCATGATCTCATATCCACGCGCACTGACGATCTAAAAGTTTAGTCAGTTTAGTCAGTGCAGACTATAACTTATGTAAATATTATAGTACACGCCTTTATCAAAGGTACAGCTAAGCTCACATGATTTAACGTATGAATTAGTGAACACATTTCTAGTGACTTTTCTAGTTGTCAAATAATGATATTGTTATTAAAACCAAGGTTTGAATCATACATTCAACTGATCCACTAAGAATCTTAGTTTGAAACACAGCTTCAACTCGGAACCCACTATTGATACATGCCTCGGGGCCTTGTTACCACTGGTTCACAATCTGCTATTATTCATGTCCCGTGGCCTTGTTACCACTGGTTCACAATCTGCTATTATTCATGTCCCGCGGCCTTGTTACCACTGGTTCACAATCTGCTATTATTCATGTCCCGTGGCCTTGCTACCACTGGTTCACAATCTGCTATTATTTATGTCCCGAGGCCTTGTTACCACTGGTTCACAATATGCTATTATTCATGTCCCGCGGCCTTGTTACCACTGGTTCACAATCTGCTATTATTTATATCCCGTGGCCTTGTTACCACTGGTTCACAATCTGCTATTATTTATGTCCCGCGGCCTAGTTATTATTGCTTCATTATATTCTATTGGTTTAACCCAAAAAGAGCAACTTAGAACAATTAGCGTACAACCCGAACGGGTAGTAAGACACGGTGCTAAAATAAATCCACTAAATTGTTTTTTTTTCCTGAGCTCACTCCCCGTTTGAGAAATACGCAGGATAAGGAATGCGAATGAGGCATTGGACCATGTGACCACAAATGTGGGTATTTATTATTAGAGTTATAAGTTTTATTAAAGAAATATTTCATAGACATGTTATTTTCCGTTTATGATTTTGTTGTCGAACACGTTGTTTGCAATGTATTAACTTGTCGGTCAATTGGTCAATCCATCTCGACTATTGTATACCAGTAGGTCCTCTCATGTCGAACAGTTGTATATCTTATCACATGGTCCTAAACGTGTCGATCACTTGACACACTCAAGCTTTGATACAGGTTTATTTATTTGGTCAACCAGTTGGCTGTCGATCACTTTTCCTTCTTATGCATAAGCTTGTCGACCAGTCGGTCCAAGTCTTTTAGGCCACTTAACCTACGTAGCATTCGAACATTTTTACAGCTTTTCGACCGGTTTGTAAGATGCCAATCATGAGCTCTGTTAACTATTATAATAACAACGAAAATACTTTTTTTTACAACAAATAAAAAAAACTCTAAGCCCTGCTCTGGTGCCAGCATGGTCTCCAAGTTGTCACTCTCGTCGTAGACTAGATCGTTACAGACAAGGAGATTGGGGTTTGATCTCCATCAGGTGTACAGAGGGTAGTTTTATTATAAATTGTTTCCCGCTCTCTCTACGCAAATGCGAGTTCACTTCCTCTAAATTCATCTTTCCACATCCCTAACTAATTAGCGTAGTTAGTACATGTGGGTATACCGCAAACGGATGGATAGTAAGACTTGCTGCTAAAAGAATAATAAAAGAACTATAACACCGCCCTTATTCACAACTGAATAAAGGCCGGTGCACACCAAAACCATATATAAAAAAATCCAAAAGATAATGATACAATATTTGCAGAGGAGCCGATAGGATAATCATAAGCTAAATAGACCATACATTAGCCCATTTTTCTTCTGTTTTCCGGAACCCACTCCTCAAATATTTAATTATTTTAAATATTACCTAGTTGCTCAACTATCAGTGTGGGATTTCCAGTATGAACGTGAAGTGTTAAGAAAAAGCATGAGATAAACAGGAGATTATTTATTGATATAAATAAATAGAGATTAAGCATGAACAATATAACAATATATAAAAAACAACTAAGTCCAAAGTTACGGGTGAATATCTATCACCTCGGCATAGTTTACAATTAGTTACTCGAGAGATTTATAGCCCTTACAAATTGAAAATATAAGAAAGTGTTATTCTTATAGGTCGCTAATAATATTGAAAATATATTTCCAAAACATTTATCTGTTGGCATAAATATTACCTAATTTACAAGACGAGTTTTCAAGCCGGATGGGCTATAAGTCGCTATCATAGTAACCTTGACAACCTAAGAATGATCACAAACAATATGGCGTCATACGCCAGATGAGTATCAACCCATAATCGAATTTCGAACGATACGTCATCTTGTTTACATTGACAAACATAGCGACATGTAAACCCAAAATGGGATTTCACGTTAATCAAAGCTAAAATAAATATGAGGACTATAAGCCATAATGTACCAAAAAAAGATTAAAGTATTACGTAATCCATAAATTTTGTGATCTATTAATTTTCCGAAAAAGAATTGTGCAATGCAACAGCCGAAATTGAGTTTATGTACCTTTTATAATATCCAGGATACCTAAGTGTGTCCAGAGACAGTATCCAGTCAAGAGTGACATACCAATCAGAGTTACATCATTATATACGCTCATACTCAAGCTCGGAAAGGGGGAAGAGGGGTAGTGAAAACAGAGGTGAACACAGAACAAGGAAGAGGGGAAGGGGTAACTAGACGGAGGTAGAACATTCGAGCATGTTGTGGACGGAGTCAGAACAACAGTTCTTTGGACACATCATCTCCTTTCAACGGATGTACGTCACACTTCTACCAGCATGTCTTATGATAATTCATAGTGAGAGCCTACACACATTTTGCTTGTTTAGTCTGTTGTTTTTCTCGCGGCATGTTGTGTTGTGCGTCAAGTACACTTGGGAGGGGCCACTGCTGAATGGGGCTATGGTGAGGTCACTCGTGATTGTTTTTATTCTATATTGATCAGTGTTGTATGTTTTCCCTGTTTACTAGCTTTATGCCAATAAATGCTACAGAACCCTTAATCTTTCACCACTAAAACTATTTCATTTGATTGTCTAGTAATAGATATTTTTTTTCTTCTAAGAACACATTTTGTAAATACAGGCCTAGTAGTATTCGGTACAATAAATACTTTGCGACACGTGTAATAAGTTCATTATTTTAAATTATTAATACTCTATGAATCTTAGTAGCCAGAATTCAAACTCAAGACCACAACTTCAGGGTGAGCCATTCAGTGACCATTCATGTTCTAAATTACTAAATAACAGTGAAGTTCCTTAGCTATGACAATCAGTTGTGAACAAAGAGCTGGCAATCCCAGTTTACTTTTCCAACTCCACCTGCCCATTCCCCCTTTCACAATAAAACACCCCCCCTTCCATAAGTTCAAAATTCCCTGTCAAAATATTATAGTCTATTCATTCTAAGAGAAACCTGTTGGACGAATCACCTTAAAAGTCTTAGGAAAAATGTTTGTACAACAATGATCTATCTCCATTTTAGGTTCAATAGATTTTATTGGTTAAAATTTATAAATGAGGAATTTAATAGCAATGCGATGACCTGAAGATGTGCAACACATAATAAAATGTCAAAAATGTTAACCAGAAGTCAAAATTTTAATACAAAGTGTTTACCCTTGTGGACCCAATGTCGATCTCTTTTTATTGGTCCAAATATACAAATGATGACATTAATTCTTTAAAAAAAATTAAAAAAATTAAAACCAGGACTCATAAAAAAGTTGTACATAAGTATAGTGCAATTTATGCTTGGGTTTGCTAGATGTATATTATTTAGTTTTACATATATAACGAGTTTTAAGTAAATATCTCCATTTTTAAACAATACAGCAAGAAAGTCCGTGCGTAGTTCTGTACCATTTGTTTACATTATGTCTCTTAGAATAACGAATTAGTGCATCAGATAAATACTGTGACGAATCCGTTAATGTGACGAGATCTCCTTGGATTGTAGATAGGTACATTGGCAGACTGACACACGTGACAGCCTGGTGCTGAAGTAATTTGCATAAAGACGTCGGTAAACCTACTACATACATCGCTAATTACAAGGCCTTGGTGACGTTAAGTTAATTTATTTGTTCCCTTTGCTGTATATTTCGCCAGCATTATGTTATACTCTCTGCCGTAGTAAACAGAGAATTGAGTGGGTTTTTTTTGTTTGTTTAGACTCTGGTAATCCGAAGAGATTTATTCACCTTCGTTGCATAACATGATTAACTCGAAGCACAAAAAGGTATTTCAAGAAACGAAAATTTTGTTTACTACTGTTTCAATTTTAAGTTGGGCCTACTTCACATTCGCTAAAATTTTCAATTGTGAATCAAATCTAGTAATGTGTCGTTTCAACAAATATATTAAGACTTAAAACTATTGTACAAATCTATTAACCTAAATACATACTGGTGTTGTAATTATAGGCTTTCAATCTTAGAAATTTTACCTCTTTCTATATATTATTATTATTATCACCTCTTTTTACTAACCGTTCGGGTTATACGCACTTACGCTAATGTGTAATGGTAGGGTGATTGTGAGATGAAATGAAGGACCTACAGTTTAACGTGGGATCCGAACTACGGTGGAGGCCTGGCATTCCCCACATTCACAAGATGTCTTGTCAGAGGTGAAGGAAGGGTTTGGTAATCAGATAAATTTGTGCTGGTACCGAGGATTAAACCACGGACCCAAGTACAGAAGTCTGACACTTTATCCCTAGACAACCAGGTCACCCTATTTCTATATAAATTGATTCCATAAAATAAATTATTATTCATTAATAAATTTCCTTTAAGGTAAGGCTACTGTTGTGAAATAGAATTTCAAACATGTATACGTTTTTACAGAATACGCTAATAAATTAGGGTTTTTAATTTCCCAATTTGAGTTCAACTCCACGTTAACGTTGAATAAAACTAAAATTTGATCCTTCCCTCAAAACTTTTTGGGTCGTAAAGTAATATATATTTTAAAATCTTATATCATATTAGAGCATGAGAGATGAAGTATCCGTTCGGTCTCCCCTGCTGGAACAGAACGTTGTCCAGGGTATATCCTGGAGTTTTTCTATACGTCATACCCTCAATGAGGTGACGTGATGATAGTTATTATGAAGGTGAGGGGTCAGGGGAAATATTAAACCTAGCTTAAACCTAATTAACCAGATTGAAGTGACCATAGGAACATTTCCTCTATCGAGAAAAAAAAATACCTACGGTACTACCAGGAATGGAACCTGGGACCTATATATCGGTAACCAGAGGCGCTGCCCACTATATCAAGGGGCCAGTTGACTCCTTTATAAAAATAATAGCTTTTTTTTTAGCAGCCCGTTTTATTACCCGTTCGAGTTATACGCTTATGGTACTAATTACTCTGATTGATTTAGGAATTAGGAAGGCTATATATAGATGAAGTGTACCAACATTTGAGTTGGGGAAGAATGGAAAACTACTATGGGAAAACTCAGTACATCCAACCTAGATTCGAACCTTGATCTCCCCGCCATCGGCAGTTAAGTCTAACACGAGAGTTGCGCGTTAGACTCTTAGACCATGCGGCAACTAAAGCTGGTACTTGTTACTAGGTCACCAGCCAGCCTAGTCACCAGCCCAATCACCAGCCTAGTCGAGACCGTCATCTCCTCACGCCCACCTATGCGGCTATTTTAAATTCAAACTAAATACAACTAAACTAATTTATGTCTGGATAATTTCAAAGTTTTAAAGTCACAAATATTTATAAGCTATTTAACGATTAAAAACTATTTCTCATTTTGTACAATTCCTTACAAGTTATTTGAAAGGCAAATATTTTACCATTATAAAATTAAAACCATAAATAGATAAATTAATAAATGTTCTTAGGTAAGCGCTATTAATTAATTATGTAGAATCGACAATTAAACTAATGAAATAGCTAGGTAGAAGACAAAACCTTTACCAAACATATATTATTTGGAAAATGTTGTGCAATATATAAAGTTATTTGTGAACGCCAATTTGTTCATGTCCAATGAAACGTTTGAATCTGCAGGACTAAAATTCCAACCGTCTGACCGCAGGGAACAAATTAAATCCTTATGGACAGCTATTTATTTTTTTGTGGTTTCTTCATTAAAGTACCTCTCTGAATGAATGAGTTTGTTTCATATTGAAAACGAGTTTTAAGCTTTTAAATTAATAAGAGTTCTCGTTTAAATTCAGTTTTAGAAATAAATAAAACACCATAAATGTTAAAATCCTTGGTTTATTTACAATGCATATTTATTTGTTTTCAAATGTGTATTGCAATCCTGGTAAATAATTGCTTTGCGGGATCCTTTGGGCAATGAACTATACAATTTAACAATACGACCTATAATAAATTAATATAATGTGTTACGTAAAAATTGTTTAAAAACAGATCACATTTTGTTAATATAATTTTATGTTCGTTGATAAGTTTTTACATCACCTTAACGCCCTTTTAGCCCTTTGAAACAAAGTGTTATTGCTTAAACTAAAGGGCATTCATGTGAGTTTTTGAAATATTTTTTTAAAGTAATAATTTGTACTCTCTGTTTAAAAACTTATGTAGAGTTAACATTGTCTTAGCGTATAACCCGAACGGTTGGTAAAACGCGGCGCTTAAAAAAATATGGATTGACTGAATAATATGATGATCCGTAGATTATCCTTGGAACATAATATTAAAGAGAGTCCTTTTTTAATTAGCACAGGAGGCTTAGAGCTAAATCTGGATTGTCTCGATTACAGTTTACATTTTAGCGTACCATCCCATATTTATCATTATATATAGGGTCTATACATATAAGCTACACACTAATTTCTTGTTGAGTATCTTTTTTATTTGCAGTATAATCCATGATTACCACCCCCTTAATATATTGATCGTTAATCTCAGTTTTCTAAACGGTTAGCACCGCGTCTTACTACCCTTTCGGGTTGCACGCTTAGATACTTATTACGTTATTGGTTTTGGGGGTTAGAAAGGTTTAATCAAAAAGAAGTGTACCCAAATTTGCGTTGA